>VZUI01032657.1:0-12185 GCA_013401135.1 Cettia cetti
CAGCCAAACCCACCACAGAGCACCAAACCCCACCACAGAGCACCAAAACCTCACCACAGAGCACCAAACCCACCACAGAGCACCAAACCCCCATCACAGAGCAGCCAAACCCACCACAGAGCACCAAACCCCCATCACAGAGCAGCCAAACCCACCACAGAGCACCAAACCCCACACAGAGCACCAAACCCACCACAGAGCAGCCAAACCCCACTGCCAGCCAGGGCCCCCGAGTGCCTGCTGCTGAATTCCCCATCTTTACAGTGCTGGAAAGAATTTAAAATAAACACTTCTCTGCTAGTGTTTGACACATCCTTTTGCAATCCTTAATGCTCATCTCTGCCTGCTGAATGAGCTTTGTGGGTTTCAGGAGTCTTGGGGGGAGCAGAAATCACCGTGACCCATGGCAGTGACCTTTAGGAGAAGCACAGGTGGCCCAGGTGGGATGTGTGTGTGAGGACTTGGTGCCAGAGGCACGGACTGAGTGCCACCATGGTGCTGACCAGCTCCAGAGCCACGATGGGCAAAGCTGAGGGGTGGGTGCTGTTCCAGGAGGTGAAGATGCTCACACTCATCATCATCAGTCCAGTGTCACAGCCCAGGGCTGGCCAAGCCAAGGCAGACCCACGGCCAGACAGGCGCCACTGTTTATCTGCACCAGCACCACAGCACCTGTGTGTCTACAGCACTGTCAAAGAGCAATAATCCTTTAATAACCTGTAAAAAAGCCAATTTTTCTCGCAGGGAGAATGTCTGTCAAAGGGTTCTTGCAAATTACTCTGGAAGCAGGCTGGGCCAGAGAAAAAGAAAACAAAGCCTGTCTGTTCCTCAGCCACCTGCCCCAAGTAATTTTTTGCCTTCTCATGGCTGATTTTGCTGCAGGGATGAAATGCTCAGCCCTGGCCCAGCGGCAGACAGCAGGGCTCAGCTCTGACTGTGACCCTGCCCCGGGATGACTCCAGCAGCAGCAGCAGCAGCAGCAGCTGCCCATGGCTGAGAGGCTCCTGCACAGTCAGGGCACGAAGGACCTGGTGCTGCATGGGGCCGTGGCCTCCCCTGGCTCACCCAGCACGGACCCAGCTGCCCCAGCACCCTCCCTTTGCTGCCCCTGTTCTTTCTCCCTGCAGGATCCCACCTGGGGCTGGCAGAACCCCTGTGCCAGAGGGGCTGGAGGGGGTGAGGGAGCAGCTGGAGCTGCTGGAGGGCAGGCACAGGGACACCTGAGCCACTCCCAAACCTCCCCCTTCCCAAACTGGGCTAAACCCCACCACCCCTCGGGCTGAGGGAGTTTACTGAGTGCATTTCAGGTGAAGGTTCTGTCCTCACAGCTGCATCACTGCTGGCTGCCCTGGTGGCTCTGAAACGTGGCTTCTGCTGCTGAGGTTTGTTTCCTGGCACACCTTTATTTTGCATCCAGGTTTTGCCTTGGACAGACATGGGTTATGACACTGGGGAACCCCCTCAGCTGTTTTGGTGCCCAAGCCAGTGTCTTCATGCTCCTGCCTGGCTGGTGTGCCCATGTCACGGGCTGGCAGCAGTGTTTGGTGCTTTACTTTGGCTTTACTGGCTGAAACAGCTCCTCCATGCCCAGGTGGGACACAGAGGAGAGAGCAGCTGGGTGGGTGGGAGCTGGGGTGATCACAGGGCTGTAAATCCCACCAGCACAGGAGAAAAGCAGCAGTTAGGAAGTTGAATTGAAGTAAAAAAATTGAAGTGGAAGTGCGAGTGCCTGCTCTTTCCCCACATTTTCCATGCACAAGTCCACAGCAGCTCCTCCCCTGCCCTGTGTCCAGCCCTGCAGCCCCTTCTGCTCCCAGGTCCATCCCCTGGGGATGCTCCCTCTGCAGTGGTGCTCCCAAGCAAATTGCCATGGAAACAGAGCCAAGGCACACAAAATCTGCCTCTGAGCCTGGACCAAAGGGGTCCTGTCAGGGGAGGGGCTTCTCATCCCTGCTGCCCTCATCCTCTGCCCCTGGAGCTTACAGCTCCAGGAGCAGCAGGGACAGGGCAAGGAAACCTCATCCCAGGGCTCCTCAGGCATGTCTCAGCTTTCCCTGGGACGCTGAGGGTTAATAGCTCCCTTTTCTGTGACCTGGCGGGAGTTTGCAGTGATTTTTAATAAAAATGTCCATGTTGAGCTGATGCTGGTGGGGACAAGCTGCAGGCCAGAGCTGAGGGGAGAAAACTCCTTAAACTGCAAGGTCCTGACTGCTTGTGCAATGTCAGAAAAAAACCAGTCCCTGCTGATTTGATCAAACTGCTACATGGGCATGACTGTAACTAGAGCTGGTTCCTGGTCCCAGTTTCCTTTCCCAGTGGCTCTGGTGGCAGGCTGAGACCCCCTGTCCCTGCTACCCCTCCTTGCTGGTGGCAGCTGGAAGCCTGTGGACGGGCCAGCCCTCACCTTGCTGTAGGCTTGTGGCCAGAAAACAAGGAAAACTGGCTACTGGATAGGGAACAAATATTCTAAATTACTCTTTGATAAAACTCAAACCCAAAATAAAGCCCCAAACCTCTGCAGGGTCAGAGCCACCCCACAGGGCAGCCCCTGGCCCCACCAGGAGCTGCAGTGGGAGCAGGGGAAAGGCAGAGTGGGACCAGCTAGGTCTCTCTTCCTCCACTGTGAGGTGTCCAGAAGAGGAGGCTTCCCCAGACACCAGTTCCTGTTCCTTCAGGATTTTTCCCTGAGTTTCCAGCCTCCAGCCCTTTTGGGCATGGTTGTTCAGCTGGGTCCCATCTCTGAGCAAAGCTAACTTTGCCTTCTACTCACTTAGGTATAAATAATCTTTTACTATATTAATTACTTTGCACAGAAGGATAAGACATAAATTATAACCCAATGGTTATAATTGCATGTTCTTAGCACGTGTGCTTCGATAGTAATTATCCCCCTTCTCCCAGGCAGATTAAAAAGCAGAGTCACTGGATGGTGGCTGCCAGGGAATAAAGCTGCTGAGGGAGGAGAGGGAGCCCCTTCTTGCCATCAAAGGGGTGTGAAACACTGCCACAAATACAAATACAGCCCCTTCCTACCCAAATTAAATTAGCTGGAGGTGGTGCCTGCAGCTTTCCTGTGGGACAGCGATGCCTGTGGCAGCCCTGGGACCTTCCTGCCATTCCCTGCCTCCCATCCTGCCTCCTTCCACTCACAGTGCAGCTTCTCTTGGGTTTATACCAAAAACAAAACAGACTTGAAAGCTTTTTTTACTTATTCCTGCTAAGTCTGTGGCTTTGCAGCAAGTGCCCTTCGGGGCAGGGTGAGTGAGTAGTCACTGTCTCTGCAGAGCCAGTGCAAAAAATCTGCAACAAAGAAAGAGGCAAAAAATGTCATTGTTGTGGCTGTGTGTGATCCACAGCATGGCCTGTCATCTACACTTGGGTCACTCCAGAACTGAAAAATAAAACGTTCTTCACATCCTCAGCCTGGGTAACAGCCCTGGACACCACCTCTGGTTTTGTGTTCACCATCACCCCCGTGGCACCAGAGACTTGGGGTACCCCAGAGATGCCTCTGAATTGAATTGATTGTGTATTCAATTCCAGACTTCACCACCCACAGCTCCCAGGTCCAGAGTGTTGTTTCTGCTTTTGGAAAGTGCCTGACATGTCCCAAGAGGACACATTTGTGCCTGCAGTGGGCAGCATGTCCTGCCTGAGGGACCTGGAGTGAAGCTGGAGTGCTCCACGATACAAAACAAACCAGCATCTCATCCTTAGGACAGTTTCTCCTTGCCTCCCTCAGCAATCCTGAACACAATCTGCTCTTGCTCCCAAACTCCTGCCAGGAGAGCCCAGCTCTGCACTGCCCAAAGCCTTCCCCACACCCCAGCCTGCAGCAGAGCCCTCAGGCTCCAGCCCCTTCTTTCTAGGCTGGCTGCCTTGCAGCCCAAATAACACCTGGAAGCTTTTTTTGGTCAAATTTCCAGGCTGAGGGCTCTGGATGTCCCAAGCTCTGTCTGGTGACGTTCAGAGGGCAGCAGCGCCCGGCTGTGCTCTCAGCAGGGAGTGAGGACCACACTGAGCCCTGGCTTTAGGGTCCCCAGCAGGGTCCCCCTAAGGGTTAGACTGAGATTAGAGGTTTTCAGGGTTCCTCCAGGGTTCCAGGAGCGTGGTGGGGACGGGAGGGAGGGAGCAGCCTGTGGAGTCAGGGTGATGCTCCTCCCGAAGCCGCGCTCGCCGCAGTGCGCGCCGGAGCCTCTCTCCGGGGGCTCTCCAACACCCAGCTCAGATCCCGCTGTAAAAATAGTTGCAAGTGTTAATTGCAGGCACTGATGGTTCAGCGAGCTCCCGCTGAAACCTCAGCTGAACCTGGGAAGGAGCAGATAAAGCACGATCCTTTTCACAGCTTGTGGAAAAGCTCGGATTCTTTGGAATAAGCGGGAGGGCAGGGAGCGCTGTTCTGTCTGTGTCAGGAATGCTGAGTATTTGCAAGGTTATCTCTCTCTGAATGGCAAATTTCCTCTCCTCTCATAACTCCTTTATTGCTATCAGCTTTCCTTGACAGAGTTTATTTTTGAGGATGTATTCCATCATTTATCAAAGTTATTACAGGGACACTTGGACTTTCTGTCCAAGGTGTGAGAGGCTTTGCCAGCCTCGCTGAGGAGCTGCCCTTGTCAGGGTGTGTGCTCATCCATCCCTCCTCACTGCAGGCCCTGCTCTTGTTGGAGCCCAGAGGGATCAGCATTTATTATTTGTCAATCCCAGAAAACTTCCCAGCAGCTCTCAGGATCACTGCTCTGTGTTAACAGCACATCCCTGCTTTGCCTGAGCCTGGGGTAGGAAGCTGCAGGATTTTTTTTTTTCCCCTCTTTTATCTGAATTTCTGCAGGGAGAAGGAGCAGAAGAGCAGCCCCAGCTCTTTGCCCTGCATGAGAGAAACGTTGCTGCAGGTGGGCTTAAAAATGATTATGTTTTACACTTCAGACTTTCAGACATGAGTACAACTCACACATAAAGATTCTTTTTGTTGTGTTTTCACAGGCAAAATGCTGCAGGTGTAGCTGAGGAGATGAAATGAGTTCCTCCACCCTGGAGGCAGCTTCCCAAGGGAAAACAGTGGTCTAGCAGTTGGGATGAGGGTGTGCAGAGGCAGGAACAGGGATGTTCATCCTCCCCCTTCAGCCACAAGGGGAACAAACCTCCCCCAGCCATCGGGGTGGTCACCAATGCCACAGGTGACAGCCCTGAGCTCGGTGTTCCCTTCAGACAGGCCTTGGGAGGTGCCTCTGCCTGAGCTTCACCAAGCACATAATTGCTGCTCCAAATAATCATGCTTTGAATTAAAACAGCTCCTGAGCAGCCTGAAATCTTCATCTTCAGTGCCTCAGCATCTCAGCAGGGAGAAGCTGTGCAGGTTGGAGCCAAGATGGGGCCAGGAGATGATTATCCCATGGGCAGCACAAGAGCTGCCTGGCTCCCAGCCCTGTGGGATTTTTCTGCCACTGCTATCACAGATATAAACTCTCTGTGGCCAGTTTGGGGAATTTCTGAGTTTTCTGGGGATTTACAACATTTTTATCATATTTTGGTTCTGGCAACCCAGTCCACCCCTCCCTCCTGTGCTGCTCCCAGAGGCCATACCCAGCACCCCACCCCTTTTTCGTCGTAAATAGAAGAGCATCAGCAAATGCCTAATTTTCTGTTTTGCATATGCATCAAAAAATGGCATCGTTTGTCACGGTTGACGAAATTCTCTTTCCATTTTCGTTTTAATTTGCTGGTATTTGAGGAGAAAACAAGGTAAACAGGGAGTGCTGTCCTGAGCAATGACAAACAGCTCCCAGGCAGAAACTCTGCCGTGCTGCCTTGGCTCTGTAATAATAATAATAATGATAATAATAAAAAAGAAAGACATTAGTATACCTGGATTTTTTACAAGTTCAGTAAAAGCCTTCAGGAGCAGAGGAAGCTTTGTCATCTAACTTGCAGAATTGCCTAAGAAGAGAAGTTAATCAACCCATGAGTGATTTACACTCACTGAAGGTACCTTGTCAAAACGAGCCCTAATTTTATGTGTCTCTCTCCTCTCGAGAGGAACAGGATATACATTTTCCACAGGCTGGCAATTTAATAAAGCAACTTTTTTCCTTGGAAATCGCAGACAAGGTGGTTTTAGCTGGCCTCAAGGCTGGCTTTGGTGCTGTCCCACCCCCGTGGACACCCGAGGAGCTGCGGGGGCCGGCCCTGGTGCCTCGCTGCCCTTGGGCTGAAAGCTCCCTGCTCGGGGTGCCTCAGGGGCTCTGTGTGCTCCACTTCTGCTCCATTCCCCATCTCCAGCCCGGCTGTGCCTCTGGCTGTGTCCTTCTCTCCCTTCTGCACGTGGTTTTGGCTCTCGTGGCTGTGCCAAACCATCCATCCCTGGTGTCTGCTTCCCGTCCCTGGCTGCCAGGGCTTGGTCCTGCGCCAGTGCCAGGGTGGGGAACACGAAGCTCCTGCCCACAGCAAGCCTCCCCTCCACCCTGGTTTGCTTTGGGGTGCTGAAGGACAGCAAATAATAATTCCCTGCTGCCCCAGCCTAATGTGTGTCTTCATTTCCTAAAATCACGTGGCCGTTCAGGTTTATTTATTTATTTTAAAATTGCAGCAGCAGCAGCAAGCAAGGGGACACGCACAGGATGGCACCCAGGCTGCTCTAGGAAGGTCTGGGCATTTAATAACCCCTTTCATAATGAGGATCTGATAAAGAAGAGCCCTTTAAGCCCCATGCAGTCTCAGGTGAGTGGCAATGGGAGCTCTTGTTCATCTGCCTCCCATTACAGGGAGCTTCAGAGAAGGGCTCTGGAGGTGAGACCAGAGCTGTCCCCAGGCAGCCTTCAGCCTCCCAAGTGTTACCAGAAAATCACAGAGTACTTTGGGATGGAAAGAATCTTAAAACTCATTTCATTCCAACCCCCCTGCAGGGTAAGGACACTTCCCACTATCCCAGGCTGCTCCAAGCCCTGTCCAACCCCTTCCATCCACATTTGGGATGTGCTGGCCTCTGTTCATCCCCCACGTGCCTTTCTGGCAGGGCTCTGGTGTTGTCTGGATTCATGAGGAGCACTGGGCTGTGCTTTCCAGGAGCAGTGGGACCAGGCTGATGCTGGGGAGCAGCTCCCCCTCACCCACAGCCTCCCCACTCCTCACCAGCCTCTGGCCTCCACTCCCCTCCCTCCCTGGAGCTGGAGGCTTTTGCCCTGACCCCTGCTCAGGATAACTCCCCCAGGCACCAGCACCTGCTCTGGGCCCTTCAGCAGCTCTTTGGTTTATCTGGTGCTCTGAGAGGCTCTGTCACTCTTGCAGGGCTTGCAGCAGCAGCAGCAGCTCAGGCTGTAAAGCCAGCAGCTTTCCACGGGCTCTGTTTCTCACACAGCCCCTCGTAATTCATCCATTGTGCAGGCAGGATTTCTCAGGAGTGAGTTCCATTAGGCTGCGTGCGAGGGTTAATTAATCTTTAATGTTAACAACCTTTCCTTTGTGTCACATGGAGGTTCAGCAGGTCCTGGGGGGAGGCCAGCCCACCTCCCCGTGGCGCTGTGCTGGGGACAGCTTCCAGCAATTAAAGATGTGAACAGAATTTTCCCTGCTTCGTGGCTCTACCCTGTAATCTAGAGAAAGTGACATTTTCCATGGCACAATATGGGTTATGCTTTCCTTCTGATGATGCTGCCTTTGCCAATAGATTTTTTTCCCAGTGGCATATGGCACGCACTGTTACATCTGCTCCCATTTCCAAGTGATCCTTTACCCTTTGTTGAATTTTTACAAATGCTATCAGTCTAAATAATCCAGAAGGCTGCTATGGCAACAAAATGAGAACGCTGCTGCTCTCTCTTCCCATTTTCCCCCCCCTTTTTTTAACCCTGGAGTACAAGGGAGGAGGATGCTGGTTGTGTCCCTCAGCAGTGTGGGGGCCTTGGATGGGTTTTGGGTCCCAATCAAACCCTGCCACCCTCCCCTGTCTGCTGGCATTGTCCTGCCTGCAGGAAAGAGCAGAGAAAGAACACACAGATGATCTCTGTATGGGCTGTGTCATGCATGGGGATGAAGCTCTCCAAGGAAAACACCATCAATCCCATGCTGTTCCTGCTGGGGAAGATCCCCAAGGCCATTCCCCCATCCCACGGCCATGGTGGAGGGTGCAAAGTCTTGCACACAAGTGTCAGAATCAGCACCTCAGAAATTTACCTAAATTAACTTAATGAGGCAGGCACAAATGGGTGGTGGATCACTCACAGAGGGGAGCTGGGCCTGGTCTTAGAGGAAATGCAAATCATTTGGATAATTAGCAGCAGATAAACACACCCATGAACCAGCTGGGGTGAGGAAGGGCAGTGCATTATTGCTCTCACCTGGATTCTGTCCCTTGGAGGGAGGAGCAGGGATGGGCAGGGCAAGCAGAGCTGGTTTTGGGGTGTCCCCAAGGGCCTCCCACCCATGGGTGCTCCAGCAGGGGTATCCCTGTCACACAGCCAGCTTGGGGACTCATCCCCACATTTTTGGGTGACTCTCTGATGTGAGGGGTGGGGGTGGGACACGGGGGCTGTGGATGGGTGCTCGAGCACTGCTGATTATGGCTTGGAATGAGATTTGTTAGCAAACCCTTCCTAATTCCCGGCGCTCCCAGGCACCAGCTGTCCCTGAGTGCTGCCAGCCCTGGCTCCCAGCCGGGGTGGCCCCAGGCCAGAGGCTCCTCCAGAGAAGCTGTGGCTGCCCCTGGATCCCTGCAAGTGTCCCAGGCCAAGTAGCACAGGGTTTGGAGCAGCCTGGGATAGTGGAAGGTGTCCCTGCCCATGGAAGGGGGTGGAACAGGATGGTCCTGAAGGTCCCTCCCAACCCAAACCATTCCATAATTCTGTGATTGTCCCTCTCCTGCAATCCATCCCAGACCTGACCCAGCTGAGGAAGATGGATTTGCAAGGGGTTTGTGATCTCCTGCTGTTGGGCACTAAATGTTGCTGATCATCTTCTGCTGCCCAGGAGAGCTCTCAGCCATAAGAAACCTGTCAGGCCTCTCTGGTACAAAGATACTAAGTTAATAAAATTTGTCCATAAAATCAGACAAAAGGCATTGCAGTTTTATTAAGATCTAAACTGTGCAGTCTGTTTTATTACCATCTTTCATAAATTATCCACCCAAACCTCTGTCTTATAAAGACAGCCAGTATCCAGATTTACTGCATTCCACAGACAGTGAATTTCCTGGGGTTCTGGAGGGAATGGCTGTCCCATCCCTGCAAGTGTCCAAGGCCAGGTTGGACTGGGCTTGAAACAACCTGGGACAGTGGAAGGTGAGGAACAAGATGATCTTTAAGGTCCCTCCAAGCACAAACCATTCTAGGATCCTCTTCAGAGAAGGAGGTTCCTCCATGTGCCCCCAGCCCACTGCCACAGGCTGCCTCCAAGAGATGCTCCTGATCACTTCTGGCCAAGGGATCAAAGACAGCCTTCAAAAACCCCAAAACCTCCAGGCAACACTTCAGGCCATTGTAAAGATGTTTAGAAACCTGACATTTGGCCCTGACAGCAGACTTTAGCAGGTTCTGAGTGCTTTCAATGCTGTTTTTTCCCTCTGTTTGGGGAAGAGAAAAGCAGTGGGGTGTCAGATCCCGGGCTTGCATGGCTTGCAGGTGCTGTGAGTATTTTACAACCTGTTGTGGTGATGCTTTTGCATCTCCTGACCCCTTCCCACGTGGCAGCCTGCCCAGGCAGCAAACAGACGTGTCCACAGCCACTCCTGAAGCTGCCACCATAAATGAGGAGCAGCACTAAAACCTTCCCAGGCTTTAGCAGATGCCAGAGCAGCAGTTTTCCTGCCAGGCCAGGGGAGCAGCTACACAGGGCTGGGCAGAGGAGGAATGATCCCCCCTGCTTCCCCCACAGCCTCCCTCCAAGCAGTTTTCAGCTGGTGGCTTGGGAATGAAAGAGTCACCTTGGAAAGAGCAATGCGAGCTGGGTTTATCTTTAAAAGCAGATGTCTCTTAATAGATTGGCAATTTCTTCTCCATTAATGTCTCAACCACAGTGCTGCCTGGGGAAGGGGTTGTGTGTTTTATACCTGTTTTTGTAAAATCCTACAATTACAGAATGACAGAATGACAGAATCCTAAGGGGCCTTAAAGTCCATGTTGTTCCACACCCCTGCCACAGGCACATTCCACCAGACCAGGTTGCTGCAAGCCCTGTCCAACTTAGACCAGTCACAGTCTGGGAAAATTTGTGTCTTTGAGAGAAACAGTTTATTAACGAAACCTCATTATATGGGGCATCATTAACTTCCTTCCTCATCTTTATAACATCCTGTCCTGGGTGCAAACAAGGGCATGAGCAGGGGTGGGTGAAATCTTGGGTTATTTAATGGAAAATATTAAATGAGAAAATGCTGCCCATTCTCTTTGGGCAGCAGAAAATAGGTTTCAGACTCAAGATACCCATGTGGGGAGGTATGTGTGTATGTATGTATAAAATAGAGATGTTTTTCTGTCTTGGATGAGTTCCAGGCCCCACTCTACTGATTCATCACCCTCAGCCTCAGAGCTCTGAATGGCTCTGACTGCCACACACAGATATGATCTTCCCAGAACGGACAGCAATTCATCACTTTTGTCATCAAAAAGCAGTTTTTCTTGAAGATTGCAGTGCAATCTAATCTCAGGACTTCTCCCCTCCTACAAGGTGCATCTGATGGATGTAGAGATGACAGCAGAGCTCCTGGTTGGATTGAGGATTTGCAATCGTCCTCCTGCAGGGTGTTTTGTTGGTGGGATTTGGGGTGGCCCCACTCTTGGTGTGAGCTGGGAGGGACAGGGTGGGGTCCTTGGTGTCCCCCAGGTGGGGTGACTTGGTGGCCCTCCCCAGTGACACCCAGGGAGGTGTTAGAGGGGGTTTTGGCTCTCCCAAAAGCCTCCTAAGTGTTGTTTTTATCGATGTCTTCTTCGGGGCTTCAGTCCCAAAGCTCTGCAGAGAAAACAGGCACCAGCGCTCAAATCCAAAATCCTCCAAGCTGGAGAGACGTGGGGTGGAGCCCTGTCTGATTTCCTCCATCCAAATCCTGCTTCCTCCTGCCAAACTTTCACTCATTGCCATATCCAAAAATAAAATTGTCCTACTGTGAACTTTTGCATAAAATGATTGAGGAACTGCTTGTCATGTGCAGCAGCCGGGGCTGATAACGCCGCTCCCTCCAAGGACAAAAGCAACTGAACTCTCAGAGCCTGATGCAAGCACTGAGTCATCCTCCAGCCTCGGGAGCAGCTGGGGATCCCAGTTAACCACTCGCCTGTTCCCCCAGCAGCAGGCTGGGGAGTTCCTGAGCAGCCCCTGGTGCACTCCAGCAAACAGGGATTCGAGCTGCCACACCATCACAGGGACACGGGGTGTCACCTCACCCCATGTCACTGCCAATAAAATGAGGAAAAAGGTCAAAAATGCCATCCCAGAAATGCAGCACAGCTCAGGAGACACAGCTAAAGACCAGGAACAAACTAGGAAAATAGCGATAAATATAAATAATACTTGTTTTTTCTGAACCATCCCATTTCTGTCAATGAGGCTCAGAGGTTTGCCATTTATTGCCTCTGATTTTCCCATTTCTTAAAAAGCAGAAAGGGCAGGGAAGTGATTTCTGTCAGAGCAGTTCAGAGGAGAAAATTTACTGGAGGAATTTTTCAAAGGGGAAAATACAAAAGGATTGATTTTCTTAAAAAAAACCACACCAAAAACAAACCAGCAGTAAAAAGTAACCTTAAATCAAGCAGCTTTCTAAGAAGACTGTCTTAACAACATTTGACATCAGTAGGGGAGAGTTGTTCTGTAAAAATGGGTGTCTGTGTTGTCACAACAGCTCGAGGAGGGGAGGGTGGGACTGAGGGCAGCCTGGGTATTTTGGGGAAATAGGAACTTTGCCTACCAGAGAGGACAAAACATTTCTTAGGAAAATGCTAATAAGAGCAAAGAAGTTTATCAATATTACATTCTCTGAGTTTTGAGGACTTTCCCATATTTCAGCCAAATTTCTGAGCCTGTGCAAAACCCAGCTGATGGAAGAGAGCAGAAGAGTCTTGGTTTGGAAAGACAGATGTGTCTGCCAGGGAAAGCCAAAGCCTCTCTTGGAATGGAGAATGGAAACCCCCTCCCTCTGAATTATTGTAATTTTGAAATCAAGGGGCTTTCAGGCAAAGATATGGGAATAGGAATAGCAGTTC
>VZUI01032660.1:0-12196 GCA_013401135.1 Cettia cetti
TCCCGGCGGGTGCGGCGCGGTCCCGGACAGCCCCCGGGCGGCGGCCCCGGCACTCCTGCCCGCTCCGTGGGCCGCGGCCGCACCAGGCTCGCTCTCCCCCGCACACGGGCCTCGCTGGGGCTGCAGCTCCCCGCGGCTGGCACAGGGCGCGGCGCCTGGGAAACGCGGCTCCTCCGGCCCCCAGGTAAGCGGGGCCGCGGCGGGGAGCCCCGGCACGGGCACCGCCCCCCCGGCGCTGCAGAACCCCCTCTCTCCCCCAGGGACCAGGCTGAAGCTGACGTCGCCTGTCAGGTCAGGGCTTCAGCATGCCAGCGGGGCTTCGCAGCAGGCACAGCCTTCCAACCTTCCCAAACCCGCCCCCCGGGACAAAGAGATAAAAAGTAATTCTGCACCTGCCTCACGCGAAGCAGAGAAGCACGTGGGTTAGGGGGTGCTAGAAGGGAGCAGGGGAAGGGCTTGAGCTGCAGCCTGGCTGGGGACAGAGCACGGGGAGTGGGGAGTCCATGGGAGCAGCACAAGTAGGAGCCTAGGAAATATTTTTATACCCCAAGGGTTAACATTTATGGCCTCCCTCCAGTGTGGGCTGGCAGCCTGTTTGCTTTGGAGCCTTTATGATGTTGTGGGGTCATGGGGTTCTGTTGGCCATGGGCAGGCAGCCTGGGTGAGCCCCGGGCTGCCTGAAGAAGGTGCGATGGAGCTGCTTGGGAATAGCGGCCTCTGTGCTTCCTGTCCACTACAGCTGCTGTCAAGGTTGGGAGTCGTAAACAGCCCTCCTCAAGGCTCTCTACAGCAATTCCTACCGTGGCTCCCCGCTCCTCACTGCGGCCTCCCGGAAAAGTGCTTCCGTCCAAGCGTTTTGACCTCAATAAAGGTGAGTCTTGGCAGAAGCCTCAGAGGCTGAAGAATCGTAGGAGAGGAGTGCTGCTGCCATGGGAAGAACGTTCAGGTCTTGGTTGCAGGGTCAAAGCTGATCCTGGGGAAAGGACTGAGGGAGTCTGCATGTGCTTGGGCTCAGAGGAGGAGAGGTGAAGTGCAGAGCAAGGCTAGGTGAAGTCCTTTCCCTCTTTCACTGGAGAGTCATCCACTGAACAGATCTGGGTGCTCAAGGCTCATAGGAGAGGGAGTGGCCGTGGTCACTCACTTAGCACGGCTTGATGCTCTTTATTTTCCTTTCCTGGATCTCACTTCAGGATCAACTACACAGGAGCTGGTGTGCAATAGGACCCAAGAGCTGAAGGAAGATGGTGAGAGCAAAGAAAGGCTGGTTGCACCAAGGAATGTCTTGGGAGCAGGTGAGCAGTATGGAGGTGTAGATTCTTGCCTTTTGTTGGGGGGAGTGTGGAGAAACATGGGCAGCTGCTTGTTGGGCAGCGCTGCTCCCCACATGGGCCCTGGCTGACCAGATGTGCTGAGGGTGCTCCAGCCTGTGCTGCAGGCAGGGGGTGCTGCCTTCGCAGGAACTGCAGCTGGGCAGCCTGCAATCCTGAGCCCTGCAGAGGGAAGGGAGGCAAGGAGGCTCTCCCCATTCTGCTGAGGCAGCCCTGTCCTTGCCTGCCCTCACTGTGAGAGCACACTCCTAGCAGGAGCCCAGAGCTGCTGGGAGCAAGGCCATGCAGGAGCACTTAATCCCAGCAGCACCCATACAGGCCAAGCCAGCAGCAGCTGTTGAGCTGGAAGTGCTGGGAGACTCCTGACTCTCTTTGACAGGTCCTTCCCTGGTCTGGAGCAGCTCTGTGGCCAGGTTGAAGAGTGGCTGAGGATGGCAGGTTTCCAGTGCTGTCACTTCTCTTCACAGGTAAAACTGACCAGACATGGGTATGTGAGGAGTCCTCTTTGTCCAGTGTGTTGGCCCCTGGCGTGACTTCAGGGTGTGAAGATGCAGTCCCTGCTGAGCAGGTAAGAGCCAGCTGTGTCCTGTCACCATGGGGCACTATTCAGTCTCTGGCTTCGGCCAGCTATGCCAGAGGTGGGAGATGATGAGACCTGGACCTAACAATTTCTGGCTGGCACTTGAGCTGTTTTAGCCTTTCCCTGGGGTCTACACAAGACCATGGGCATTTTCTGCATGGCTTTACCACCTCTCTGTGCTCAGGGGATCGCAGGCTTCTGTACAGTTAGATTTTCTAAGGGCCTTTTGAATCATGCAAACTTTCTGTGGCTTGTGTTTTCACTTTTATATGTCCTGACATGTAGGACATGGCCCCAGGGATGGAGTGTGCAGAGCCTGCAAGATCAATCTCCAAGTTAGGAAATCTCCTACCTGCAAAATAAGTTTGTGAATTTTCCAGCAGTTTTAGGGCTCTTCACTCTTTGGCTGCAGCCAGCAGAGCATTCTTGTTTCCCGTGGTGCTGGCAGATGCTCACTACAGCAGCTCCTTCGCCAGGCACCGCTCCTGTGGACGTGCCCTGCAGTGGTCCCCAGGGTGCTGGGCTTGGAGTGTTGGGTGGGCTCCTCCAGAGGATGGGCACTGGGGGTGACAACTCCCTGCATCACACTTGCACCCTCCTCTTGCCAGTCTGCAGGTGATCAGCTGTCCCAGGAACTGGAGCGTGTGAAGAAAGAGCTGGAGCAAGTGAAGGGCGAGCTTGGTATGTGGAGCTGGCTGTTCTGAGGACTGCAGGACACCTGCAGTGTGGGTGACATCCCCTGTGCTTGTACCTGGAGCCCAGGGCCTGCAGCTCCGTGGGAATGGGGCTGGCTTCATGTTTAGGGGGTAGAGCAGGATCTCAGCTGCTGCCCTAGAGAGTTTGGGCATGAGTATTTAGGATGGGCTGAGCACATAGCTTCTTGCCTTCTGTCTGCAGCTGATAAGACTGCCCAGTGTGAAGCCTATCAGCAGACAATCTCCTCCTTGCAGGCTCAGCTCAGAGCAGCAGGTATGTTCCCTCACTGTGATGGGCCCTCGTTTCTGGGCAGGCTGCAGGGATGCTCCAGTGATCCCTTGCTGGTGTACCTGAGGGCTGTAAGGTGGGAGGGGTACAGCTCATGGCCTTTCCCAGGGGTCAGGTGCTGAGTGCCAGAAGCATTACTGCTTTGATGTTGCTGTTGCTCCCCAGGAATCTGTCTGAAAGATGCAGCAGTGTTCCACAGTGGTGACCTGGGGAGAGACTGACAGCTGGGACATGGGGACAGACAACAGCCATTGTCCAGCTGTGTGAGCCTCTGTGCCACTGATATATGTGGAGCTCTTGAATGAATTAATTTTCTAACTCCTTGTATGTAAAATAAAGGTATCTTTTGCAGTGGTGCTTGTTGTCTGCTTGGGTAGAGGCATTGCCCAGTGCTGCCCACTGATCCCCAGAGTACTGGGTGAACAGGGCAGGTCAGTGCTTGGCTACAGCTGGTTTTGCTCAGCCAGGGATTTGAGGTGTGTTACAAGGAGGAGCTGGGTGCTGGTGGATGGAGGTAGAGTGTAGCCCTGGGGAAGCATTTCTGGACAAAACTGATGCTTCCAGGTGGGCTGCCTGTGGTGGGCAGCTGTAGGGGCAGGTTTCTCCCTTAGACCATGTTCACACCGGATGTGGGAAAAGCCAATTCTGGCTGATGGCACATGAGGCTTCTAGAGCCTTTGGCTATTTATTACTGCTTTATTATCAATGACTGAGGGCAGGTGGTGGGAGGCAGTGCTTTGGGACTCAGTCCAGTCCCTCATTGTTCCTGCAGGCTGGTGCTGGGACCCCTGCTCTGCTGCCTTCTCTCTGTGGCCCGTTGATGCAGGTGCCTTGTTGCTGTGCCATGTGTTTGGGTGAGGCACTGGAGGGTCCCACTGCCTGGTGCTGGCAGTGCCCTGAGGTTGGGCTGTTCCTGCTTTTCTGTTATTTCTGGCTGGTGTTCCTGGCCACCTTGGCATGCATTCACAGTAGTCCACATCTCTTCCTGGGACAGCTGCCCTGACTGTACACAGGGGTGGCTGCACAGGCAGGGAAGCTGTGTCAGCAGTCTCCCACCTCTGCTTGCCACTTGGTTGCTGGGGCAGCTCCAGTGCTGGCACAATCTGCAGCAGAGAGCCCTAACATGTTATGTGTTCCCTGTACATGTGTGGTGAAGATAACTTCTTGGTGCAGGTCCTAAGGGAGTTGACTAGAAAAGGTGCCCTTGTAGATTTATTGTTTGTAAACATAGAGGCACTTATGGGTGAAGCTGGACTTGATGATCTTTATGGGTAATCTGAAATACTCTAATGCTTGAGTTGTGGAAGGTGAGGGGGGCATCCAAGGACTGATGTAGAGCTCTTTTTTCAGGGCTTCTGGCTCCCTTTATGGGCTGGAGCCATCTCCTACCCTCCTTTGATGCTGGCTGTGTGTGCCTTGCTACTGTTTGCCTCCCTGCTGCTCCTGTTGGGACGTGCACTTAGCCTGTTCCGTGCCTCTGCCTGCTCCCAGCCCTTGGCCTGTGCTGCTGGATCAGGGCCCTGAATGATGGGAGTGGAGAGCAGTAAGACTGGGAGGTGAGGATGGGACACTGGGGAGACACATGTGGAGCTGCATGTGAGGTCTGGGAGCTGGAGACACGTTCTGGTGTCCTGATGCTGCTCCCTTCTGGAAACTGCCTCCCAATGCCTTACGTTTCAAGAAGGTTTCTGGAAATCAATCATGTAATCTGCCCCCTCACTGTTCTAGGTACCCAGTATCTGCTTGTCTGGGCCAGGGTGACTCTGCTTGGAGTCCTGCTGTGCCCGTGGTGCCGCCTATCCCGCCCAAGAACACTCTCGGCGATGCTGCTGCCCAGCTGGGTCCCTGCCTACAGCTGGCAGCCCTGGAAGGAGTGGGAAGTGTCTGTAACAGCCATGCAGCCGTCTGCCTCTTGGAATTCGTAGGAAGTAAGGAAGGAAAGGGGCGTTCTGAACTGCAGTTCCTCGATTCTGAGAAGCCGGGGCTGAGCTGGCGTCACTGCCAGTTAGCAGCATGAGCTGGTGTTTCCATCACCGCATCTCCGCGGCGTTTGCCCCTCCGGAGAATGCGGGGGAGGCAATGCCTAGCGCTCCTGCCTGCTCTGCTCCGCTCTGCAAGCGACTGAAAGGCCTTTTGCCTCAACAGCGGCGCCGGGGCAGGGTATTGCCCGTGATGCCGACGAGGGGCTGGCTTACCTCCCTGTGAGCTGCCGGTTTGAATGGGCGCTCACGACACGCAAGCACTGGATTGCATCAGGCGCGGCCTGCTGAGGGCAGGAGATGCTCCCGGCCGCTGCCTTTGCTGGCTGCCGAACACTTCTCCCAATTCTGGCCTTTCCCGTCACTTAGGGCCGCCTGTTGCTCGCAGGCTGAGGGGGCCGTAGCGGAGCATGCCGAGGCCGGGATCGAGTCACACAAGGCGCGGGCTGGGCTCCGCTCGCAGCCCCTGCAGCAGGGCTGGCCTCCCCTGCTCGCCTCGCTCCCGGCCGCGGCGGGGCAAGGCCGGGGCAGGCTCCGTTCTCACGGCACATCTTGTGCGGGGACCTCAGCCGCCCCCTCCGGGAGCAAGACGCCTTGCCGTGGTCTCGGACCCGCAGCAGCCACCCTCCGGCTGCCGAGCCATGCCTGCGGCGGCACTTCACAAATTTCAGTGAATTTCCTGAGCTGAGCGCGGGAATCCGAGCGCGGGTGGGGCTGGGAGGAGGCGGGCTTGCTCCCGCTCCCGCTCGCCTCTGCCTTGCCCTCCGCCTCCTTCCCTGGGGCTTTGCGTGGAGACTGCCGAACGCTTGCTCCCGCCTGCCATTTGTATGAAGCCATCGCGGGCGAAACTCGTCCCCCTCTGTGCTCTCGGCCGCGGCGGGGAACGCAACTGAGTTCGGCGAAAGGATCGCACCGGGCAGAGCCGAGCCGAGCCGCAGGTGAGTGGTGGGGGGCGCTGCCGCCGGGCCGGGAGGGGCTCGGCGGAACCGGTGCCGCTGTTGCATCATCTGCCCACACGTGGCCGGTCCTGCCGCCGTCCGCCGCTCGGATTCTGCCACATCCGGGACATCGCCGGGCTCCGGGACGGGACGGAGCCTGAGTGGCACTCTTCGGGACCGGAGATGCCCCCGAGGGGGCTGGGGCGGAGGTCCCGAGCTAACAGCTTCCCGCACCTACGGCAGGTCGCGGTGGGATGCGATGGCTATCGGGATGCAGCCGGGCAGGGGGCTTCTGCCGACACGTTGCTTCTCCTTTACCCACGCGGATCTGGAGTCGGGTACTGGAAATACTTGGAACAATTGTGCAGCGCTGGGGAAGGCAGCTAGAGTTGTTCAGGTAGTGGTTGGGGAGGGTACTAGCGCTGGGGCACTTGTTGCACTTGGGGTTTAGGCAGAATGTGACACGTGCACCCTCGGGAGGAGGTTTATTAAGAAGCAAGGTGGTTTCCTGGTTATGGGGAAACAGCCGAGTTGGTGGCTGCCTCTGTGATCCTGGAAATACTTCTCTATGAAAAAGGGTCACAAAGTTATCCTTGTGTACTTAGGCCTGATACACATAGTGTGGCCTGAGGTCCTGGGCGCCTGTATGGTGTGTGCTCATTTTTCCAATGAAGGGAGAAGCCAGAAGGGAGAAGACACTGGTGGGGTGTGTGGTTCAGTGCTGGGCAGAGGTGCCAGCCGTGGCCATGGGCATTGGGAACCACTTTCTTTGCAGCTCCTCTGTGCTGGATGCCTGCTTCACAGGTTGCTCATCTTCAGAGCTTTTTGGGGATAGGTGGCTGCTGTGAGCAAGAGGAGTGGGGATGTCACACATTCAGGGTGATTACAGCCTGCAGAGCTTGCAGACTTCTCAGCACGCACTGTTAGCAGGCAAGGGGTTTGCACTGGGGTCCCGTGTGTCTGTTTATGCATCCCTGTAGAGAACGTGGTGCACATGCCAAAGGCAAAAAAGGAACGGCTGCATCCAGTGAGTCAGCCCAGCTTACCAAATCCTGTGCTGGAGGAATTCTTTGTCTCCACATCACTGCTGCTGAGCACACCCATTTGCCAGGCTGGAGGAATGTGCCAGCAGTCAAGTTTGGGCTGAAGGATCTCCAGACTGCCAAGCCTGGGGAACAGTGGGCAAGCTTTGGGACGTACTTTCAGCTCTATAGTTGAGACCACACAGGGTTTGAGCAGTGAGCATTTTGCACCATGGACTGACTGGGTTCATCCCTGACTCGCTGTCCTGGTGCAAGGGCTCTGCAGGCAGGGTATGTGCCACCACCACAGTCTCTGACCACGCAGTGTGGCAGGGGCCATGATGAGTGAGCTAGGAGCAGGCTCCTGTGGGCATCATTGCCTACCCTGCCCCTTGCAGTGCCAGTCCTGCTGCCTGAAGAACACTGAGCTTCACATTTCCCTCCTCTTGCAGGGCTTTTGACCAGCTGAGCTTCACCGAGGAGAAGACAAGATGTTGGGGGAAAAAATTACTAGTTTTGGGAAGAAGCTGATCCGCCGGCGCATGGTGGACCTGAGCTCCGATGACACACATTTTGCTCGCTGCCTCTCCACACTGGACCTTGTGTCCCTGGGTGTGGGCAGCACACTAGGAGCTGGTGTGTATGTGCTAGCTGGGGAGGTAGCCAAGGAGGTGGCTGGTCCCTCTATCATCATCTGCTTCCTGGTAGCTGCTTTCTCATCTGTACTGGCTGGACTCTGCTATGCAGAGTTTGGGGCCCGTGTCCCCAAGGCTGGCTCTGCGTACCTCTACAGCTACGTGACCGTTGGTGAGATCTGGGCTTTTATAGCCGGGTGGAACCTCATCCTCTCCTATGTGATAGGTATGAGGCCAGGCAGCGTGCGTGGGGCTCCTTCCAGCACCGTGCTGGAAGCATGGGGGGCTTCTGGGTGGGATCAGCAGGGAGGTGGGTGCTGAGGTGTGGGTGGCTGGTGCCAGTCTGCCCTGGGCTTGGATTAATGCACAGATTTGCCATCAACCAGGTACGGCCAGCGTGGCTCGAGCCTGGAGTGCAGCGTTTGACAACATCATTGGCAACCACATCTCCACCTTCTTCGCCAGCAAGATCCCAATGCACCTGCCAGGAGTTCTGGCTGAGCATCCAGACTTCTTTGCTTTAATCCTGATTTTGCTGCTTACTGGTGGGTGTGCAGGAGAGTGGCTCCATGGTACCGTGGGTGATGGCGTGGGAGCCTGATGGGTCCCCACTCACCTCTTCTGTCCCCACAGTACTGCTGGCTTTTGGTGTCAGCGAATCTGCCCTCGTGAACAAAATCTTCACGGCGGTGAACCTGTTGGTGCTGAGCTTTGTTATCATTGCTGGCTTCATCAAGGGAGACATCAAGAACTGGCAACTTTCAGAGAAGAACTGTGTCAACTGCTCGCAGCCAGACTTACCAGATGACATGTAAGTAGGGCAACTGTGCCAGGCCAAGATCTGGCATAGGGCAGAGGTCCTGTTGTCCCTGCACCTCATGGCAGCTGCTCTCCTGCATTTTTTTCAGGAAAAAAGCTTTTGGCTATGGTGGGTTTTTCCCCTTTGGGCTGGAAGGGGTCCTGACCGGTGCTGCCACCTGTTTCTATGCCTTCGTGGGTTTTGACTGCATTGCCACCACAGGTATTGCCTATTTCCCCTGCACAGCCAGCAACTGCCTGGGAGCTGATGGGGAGGATGCTACATGATGTGGGAAAACAGCTGCTGGGAGGTTTCCCTGTGGAGTCTGTGTCTTCAGCTGGGCCACACAAAAGGGCTCAGAGCCTGCCCTGCCCCAGGAAAAGTGGCTCATTCCACCACATGGTGGGAGCAGGGCTGCACCCTGCCTGCGCAGGCAGCTCCCAGAGCAGCGGGGATCCTTTTGACTGCTGAGCCGAGCCTGCTACAGTGCTGGGAATTGCTGGTGCCTCTGAGTTATTTCCCAGCCTCAAGCAGCCTTTTTCCAAATGACTGGGTTCATGCAAAACTGCTGCTTCCTGGATCACAGGCAGCTCTCTTAATTTCCTCTCATTACCCCAGAAATCTACTTAGTGGGTGGCTAGTACAGGCTGTTCTGCCTGACCTCCCTGCCTGTGCCACCCTGCCTCCAGGGGCTGCCCAGCAGCCTCCTCCTTTTCTGCTGGCAGCGTGGTGCAGCACACCTTTGCAAAGCTGAGGCACGCATTCAAGGAGGAACTCCATTCAACAGGCTCTGTAGGGAGAGGGAGCTGCTGGTGGTGGGGAAGGGCTGGCCTGGCCAGGGGGGCTGCAAGCCCAGGCTGCCAGGCAGCTCCATCCCTTCTGCCAGTGCAGCAGCATGGCCAGGGACCCCTCCTCTCCAACAGCCCCTGCTTGCTGCTCCCCAGTCCTGTGCTGCCAAGGAAAGTCCCTACTCCAGCTCATCCCCTGGGGGTGCTTGCCCCATACTGTGCAGTGGAGTGGGGCACATGTGGCCTCTTGTTTCTGGACAGGGGAGGAAGCCAAGAACCCACAGCGCTCGATTCCCATTGGCATCATTGTGTCCCTCCTCATCTGCTTTGTGGCTTATTGTGGCGTCTCTGCGTCCCTGACTCTCATGGTGCCCTACTTCCTCCTGAACAAGAGCAGCCCCCTGCCTGAGGCTTTCAAGGCCGTTGGTTGGGAGCCCGCCCGCTACGCCGTTGCTGTTGGCTCCCTCTGTGCCCTCTCCACCAGGTAGGACTGGCTCTATTCCTGGCACTGCTTGGCACAGCACAGGGACTGGCAGCGTTCATCGCAGCTGGGCTGGGGATTTGCTGTGTCCAGCTGCTGTCCTGTTCCTGGCACAGAGCTGGTCCCTTCCCTTCTGGGTGGTAGACATGGGCAGCTCGCCTAATCTCTCTCCACGACAGCTTGCTGGGCTCCATGTTCCCCATGCCCCGAGTGATCCATGCCATGGCAGAGGATGGGCTGCTCTTCAAGTTCCTCTCCCAGATCCACAGTGGCAGAAAGACCCCTCTGGTCGCCACCCTTGTCTCGGGGATCTTCGCAGGTAAGGCTCCTGCCCGCCTCCTCACGCCCAGCCCTGCGGTATTCTGGAGCTGAGCTCATGCTGCTTGTCCTCATTGCAGCCGTGTTTGCCCTCCTGCTTGACCTGAAGGACCTGGTGGACCTGATGTCGATCGGCACGCTGCTGGCCTACTCCCTGGTGGCCGTGTGCGTGCTCATCCTCCGGTGCGTTCCTCCTCGTGTTTGGCGGTGGATGTTCCTTACATCGGCCTGGGGGCTTGTAGCCACAGCTTTTTTCCAGGGGCAGGCAGCCTGGGGAAGTGTCAAGCCCCCGAGATGGAGGCTGCTGATCAGAGCTTGTGTGTGTCTCTGGGCATATCCCTGGGAGTGGCTGTTGCGGGGCCACTGCTGGAGCAGCAGGGATGTGAAGGTGCTGCCTGCTGTTCCCCTGGGCTAGGAAGTTCCTTGGGCTCTGCTGCAAGCTTGTCTTACCTGCCCAGGTACCAGCCCAGACAGCCGAACTCCCTGAACTCTCCCATGGAAATGCTGGAGCTGAATGGGAACGAGGAGGAGAGAGTGATCATGAACCCGCCCAGCACTGCTGCCAGTGCCCAGCACAAAGAGACACCGTCCCTGGCGATGCTCTTCAGCCCCCCTGGGGACACCCCCACTGTGCTCTCGGGGAACATTGTCTACGTCTGTGTCACTGTCATTGGTGAGTGAGTGGGAACTGGCGGCTGGTGTCCCCTCCTGCCAGAGGCTGGGGTGTTTTGGTGTGTCTCTGCAGAGCTGGGAAGGGATGGAGAGCATGCCAGGCAGAGGAGAGGGGTCCAGGGTTGCCAGTTGCTGTTGGCAGTGCTAGCAGGTGCTGAACCCTAAGCAGGGTGCCAAGTGCAGGGTACAGCTGTGGTCTGGGGTGCACAGGCGTTGTTGGAGGACATGGGTGGTGTGCAGGTGATGTGCAGGTGATGATGGGATGATCCTGACCCACGCTGGTCACCAGCAAGGGCAGCCCCAGCCCCTTGAGAGTGCTTGGGCTCAGCCAGCAAGGTTTGATCTGTCTATCAATGGCTCCATTGTGCAGCCAGGATGGGGTGGCTCAGCCAGGTCTGGGTAAGTGTCAGAGCTGGGCCCAAGCCCAGGCTCCCTGCAGTTTGCTGGTCTGGGAAGTGCCTCCAGCACTTCCTAAGCACCTCTTCCCTAAGGCTTTGGGGTGGGTGTCAGAGACTGGGTGCTGGACCTAACCAAGAGGAGTCCCAGCTGTTGGTGAGGCTCAGGGCCCCAGGGAGGCCATGCAGTCCCCTGACTATGCCCTCTCTTGCAGTGGCACTGATCACAGTCATCTGCGTGGTGCTGACCCTCTGTGTGGCTGCTCTGAAGGATGGCAGTGTGGGCTGTGTTGTGGCTCTGGTGCTGCTCGTCGTGGCTCTGCTCATTTTCACCGTCATCATTTGGAGGCAGCCGCAGAGCAGCGCACGGTTAAACTTCAAAGTGAGTGCAGCCCCTGCATCTTGGTGTCTGCACCCCACTGGGCTCTGTGAGGGTCTGAGCATTGCAGGGACTGCCAGGGCTTGCTGCCAGGCAGTCACCAGGAAAGCCCAGAGCCCTGAAATGCATCTCTGAGGTGCAATCCCCAGTGTGGAAGTGCTCTGGGCTGTGGCGGGGAGGGGAGGTCCTTCCATTTGTCGGTAGCATCCTCGGGCCCAGCCTGGTCCCTCAGGGCACAGCTGACACAGAACTTCTTGTCCCTTGCAGGTACCTTGCCTCCCACTGCTGCCAATCTTCAGCACCTTTGTTAACATCCTGCTGATGGTACAGCTGAGTGCGGGCACCTGGGCACGGTTTGCTGTCTGCATGGTTGTGGGTAGGTGTCCTGCAGTGGGGAGTGCAGTGCCCACAGGTCTCTCCTGGAGATCTGTTAGTGCTGACATCCCACCATTGCACATTTCATTTTGGAAACTGTCCTGCAGGTTTTATTATTTACTTCACCTACGGGATTTGGAACAGCGTGGAAGGGAAAAATGCAGAAAAAGCCTGTGCCACAGTAGAGAAGCCTCTGCACCATCCTGGACTGGACCTCAGCCCTGAGGCTGCTGCGGTCTGAGGGCCTGGGGCCAGATCTCCATGGACCTCTTTGCCACTTTGGGACAAGATGACAATCCAGAGCGTACATCCATCCCCTCTCCTGCAGAGAGTGAGTCCCAGAGTGAAGTACTAAGGCCTGAACAACAGGCCAAAACTGACCTAGGATGAACATTCCAACCAAATGCTGTGTGTTTCCAATCCTTAACGAAATAGTGTTATATGTGTTTATTTATTGGCAAAACATGTTCACCTTTCTGCATCTGGGAACAGGACAAGGCCACATCTGGCCTATTTAGGGGGT
>VZUI01032664.1:0-38574 GCA_013401135.1 Cettia cetti
AAAAAAAAAAAAAAAAAAAAAAAAAAAAAAAAAAAAAAAAAAAAAAAAAAAAAAAAAAAAAGGAAAAAAAATAAAGAGGAAATCTATCTGCAATCAAATCTGTGAATTCTGTGTACAATCAAAGGCAAATACTACTGTTTACAGCACTTAACTTCCTGTTTGGAACACAATTACATGAGTGTATACAAAGACAGCTTGATAGCACTCTCACTGAAATTATTTTGAATCTAACCTCCAACATCAGAACCTTTTCTCAAATTTTCTGTAGCATTCACCTAGGACAGGAAAGGTCATAAGGATCTCACTTGCAATTCAGTCATCTCTCAGGCACTGAAACAGTTCATTAAACATAGTGCATTAAAAACCTAAGCACAACAGATACACATCAGTTAGTTAATTTGACATAGGGCACTATGAAGAATGTAGTGCCATATTGAAAAAGCAACTAGTTTGTTGGGGTTTTTTTAATCAAACTTTACAAAATTATATTTGCCAAAATTACAAGCAGCACTTTATTCTCACTCAGAGTCAGAAAAGGATTTAACTCTACTAAGATCATATCATGAGAGGAAAATGTCCACTGCAACAAAGCTTATTCTAGAGTTTTTGTCTTCAACCTCTCTTCCCAAGCAATTATTATAATACTCTCCTGACTACTACAATAATGCTGTTTCAGTGCCATGTCATAGAAGCAGACAGCCAAAACTCACATATAATCTTCTCAAACAACGAACAGCTGAACAAGACCTCGGGCCTATATTAAAAACATTGATTTGGTTTTTTTAATGATGATACATCAATTTTTGCCAACAGGTATACAAAATATTTAGGCTGCCAGTTTCACCTATAAGCATCCCCAGCCCAATACTCATCTTTAACACTCACAAAACAAATTTGTCTTCTAGACTGAATTTATTCTGTTCCCTCTTTGTGGATAATGGTTTCACAGCATCACCACTGCAAGTCTTCAAGGACAAACATGACTTGCTAGGAAAAAGCTTGGAGACAACTGCAGCACTACTATCTGATCTGCTCTTCACAGTCCAGCACATAACTGAAGTTGTCAAGGCAAGTCACTCAAAAAATCACTCCTATATATTTCAGGCAGAAGTAGAGATTGAAAAAGTACTTTAAAAAACAATTCTATTCATCTTCTCTAACTTATTTCCAGACACATAGGTTTCTGTACAAAATTTGGGGTGCCACTAAGTGGTTCAAAAAAGGTTACTTTTAAGTTAGACATATGGTAGTATTCTAATATTTTTCTTTAACGTTAAGCAGCCCAAATATTTGCTGTGCCAGCCCTAGAGCATCTCTGTAACATGACTATCAGCCTTGATACTGGGCTTTCATCTCAACATCAATATCACTGTTTGATATACAATCTCTCTCTTTATTCCTACTATAAAAGCACCAGTTAGATGTTAAGATCAAGGTAAGGATCAATGAGAGTCAAACAATGTCCATTCTTAGGTTATCCCTTCGAGCCACGCTTATGATACATGTAGGACGATATAAAGGAAAATATTTGCTGTATCTGCTCCAGGGAGAAATATGATCTTTCAGATTCTAAACTCATCTGTTTAGTTATCTGGGGAAGAATGTGAGGTCATATTGTACAGATATTGAGTCTAGCAGGTAGCTCAATAAGTACCAAAAAAAAAAAACTAGTTCAGAAACACACTTTAATTTCAATTTCCAGGTAGAGGAACAAACACGAACAGTTTGTATATCTTTTGTGATAAAAGATTATTTTACACTTTTCTATACAGGTTCCCAAGACTGAAAGGATACAAATATTGTAAATAATACTGGTATTTTAAAAATAATAGAGAAAAATAATATGGCATAAAATAAGGCACTGGGTATATAGCTCTGCCAACATGGTAATTCATAGTGCAACTGATATATCAACTGATGTGGCAGTAGTAATGCTATGGGTGATAATATTACTAATTAAGTGATCATTGAAGATTATCTCTATGGATTTACTCAGTGAGGTTCCAGCAAACAACAAATCATCTGCAGGTGTTCTCTTACTCATGCCTTTATTCTGCTATAAAGAAAAGCAAAATGCATTTTTACTCCTTTCAATAAATAAAGTGGATCAAGAAAAGGAGGCATCCCTGGAATCAGGACATGTTTTCAAAGATCTTATGAGAGAAAAAGTCTCCCTAGTCAATGGGATGTGTGGATTTACCCCCTAGCTAGCCTCACTGCTCTGAAGATTTTTTTTTTTAAAGTCTTATCCTAGAGAGAAATAAATCACAGAACTGGGACGGTAACCATGACAGTAAGGTGAAAGCTTAATGGAATCTCTGGATGTCTGGTTCATACTAAAAGCAAGAAAGCAGCAAATGAATCTTTCAGTTCCCTCCAGACCATTTGGAACAGACACTTGCCCCCTCTGATTATCCATCCCCATGACAGTGACAGCCTCGAGAACAGATGCAACTGTATTTCAGCCATAATTCATTAAACATTTTCTAGCATTACAAGCAAAAAGAGGCAATTCTGAGACAACATAAACACAGTTCTGTATTATGGGCATGTTTTTAATTGTGCCCCTGTTAGCATTGAAGGGACACTAACTCTGGTATAAAAATATAATTTAATTAACTAAAGTACAAATTTAAAACTTTTCAAGAAAAAAATATTCACTGCCCTTCAAAGCCAAGTCATAACTAATATTACAATGATCTATTCAAGCTCACTAAAAACATATGAAAGACCCAACTCCTGGAACAGAAAGCTGCTGACTTAGTGTTGTCTTGTACCATCCAACAAAACACAGTTAGCTCCCCTCTAGGCATAAGAATCACTTTGCTCTTAGGAAGACAGCCAAAAGCTCAGAAACCTAGCAGGCAAGAGAGGATTAAAAAAAAGAAAAAACACTTTCTCCTCTAAATTAGTATGAAGTTTACTATTATTACTAAGCGATTATAGAAACATGTTCTGATAAAGTTTTGTTACGACACATTCTATTGTGCCAGAAGTACTTCTTTCTCTCCTGAAAAAAAAAAAAAACCAAACAAACAAAAAAAACCAAACAAACAAAACAAAAATATCCCAAAACTAACAAATAAAACAAAGTGGAAAATTAGTTCCAATGACATTACTTCTACAGAGGTTGAGAACTTAGACTTCTGAAGAAAATAGGGCTAACACAAAATACAAATACAAACTTTGGCATGCCTATGTGCGACACACCTCTGCAGAAAACAGGTACTTATATCTATTTTTGCAACCTTTTATTCAAGCAAAAAATGCAAAAAGGTAACCTAGATGTGCTACCAAAAGAAAAAAGAAAAAATCTCAATGGTATTGAAAACTATTAAAACCTTGTATGGCTCAGTTAGCCTTTATTGTATTTACAGTTACGAAAACAGCCTGACAGAAAAGGAGAGCAGAGAACAGAAAGCAGTAAATCTGTAACAGTAATTGAGTAATATATAACTGGCTGAATAAACAGGAAAAGAAAACAAAGAGCAGCTTGATCTGAAAGGGAGAGCTTAACCTTTGATACACTAATAAATCTAACAAATACTTAAAACTCAAGCAAACTATGTTACCTCCACTAAAAATAAACCCTCAAATCTTTATCAAGAACTGCTAAAAAGGTTGCTCATACAGCTGTTTTTCTGCCATGACTAGTAAGAAAGTTCAATTAAGGGCTCTTAAATAGAACAAAACCTGAATCTGTCCTGTTGTTACCCCCAGTCATGAAAGCAGGTATGCATGCCACTGTCTTTTCAAAACATACAGATTAAGCACCTAGCTCTGCTCCTGGCTTTTCCAGCTGCTATTCTGAACATCAATAGAAAATTGTCAATTATCCGAGCTTTGCTGCTGCTGCTTTTTTCTCCTGTTCAAAATCATGTTTTAGAAGTAACACTGAAGGCAGGGACTGGATTAATTTAGAGGCTGGGAAAGGTAAGGAAAAGAAAAGCACAGCCACTCATATCACAGCAGCCAGGAAAGAGGCCAATACAGACCCTCCCCTTTTACCTCCTAGACATACACGGGGGTGTAGATATAGGTGGGTAACAGATAAAGTGCTGCAGGACAGCAGCTAAGAAGATGATGTACACTAACAGAGAAGACAAAATCCAAGCCCTCTCCTTTTACCTGCTGTAGAAGGCTGGGTTCAACTTCAACAGTAGCACTTCCCAGTTGAAAATTCAGATATAGGAACAATAATTGAGAAAGCACAGCAATGCAACTTTAGAAAGCTCTGCAATTTATTTTCATTTTTCCTGCAAGTGTTTTTAATAGAACAAGCTTCCTCCCTTTTAGAAGGTTCTTCATTCACCAGAAACTTTCTCTTAGTAGTTATATCCTTTATCTACCTAGAGTTTGAAGATTCACATTCACATCTTTTGTACATTCACATAACCCAGAAATAGGAGAATTTATTAAACTGAAGAACAGATATGACGCTAAGTATTGGAAGGGAATGGGATGCAGGAAAAGTTTCTTATCCTGAGCAAGATAAAATATAAATATCTCTGTGTGTATATCTATATGCATTTATACACAGATGCTGTAAGACACATGATGAATGTATACAGAGTTCTGACACAGACAACCAGGTTAGCCAATAAGGCATCCTTGCTCATTACAGGAAAGAATGAGAAAAACATCCAGCTACGTTTAGGGTAAGAAATTGTACTAAACCAAGCATTTTCTTTACTAGATTTCAAGAGGAGCATATTGGCAGTTAGTACATGGAAAAGTCTGATGTAATCAGGAGGCTTCTCCCCATTATATGAGGGCTGTAGCTACAGTTCCCCAAACAGAAACATCGAGCATCTTCAGCTAACACTTCCTGCAAAACTAAGAAATGCTTTGAGTACCCACCTGCCACCAGATTCTCCTGCTCATCCTTTACAGCTGCCTCCTCAACATTCACTCTCCTGCCTGCATTCTTCCTCAGAAAGCAAAGTGGAAAAACCTTTTACCTTCAGGAACAGGGTCACATTTACTACCTCCTCAGATGCCAGTGCTGCTGCTGGAGCCCCAGCCTCATTTCAGGCACTCTGTGAGGGGCAACAGGCAATATGAAACAGAGCCACAAGTCCCATCACAGCTCTCTGCACAGCATAAATGTGACCAGCAGTTTTCACACCACCTCTGCAGCCACTGACAGCAGGAGCTCCCTCCCCTTTGTCCTACTTTAACTTTACCTCCCTCATTGGTTGGCAGCTCAGAGCCCCAGATGAATGCTCTTATTTTGTCTCCAAACTCATCCCCATCTGCACACAAGAGCTGTCATTATCCCCTTTCTCTGTTTATATCTGCACACTCAAAATCCCCTGGATCCACTCCTCACTGGATTTTTGCAACAGGCAAGTGCCAAGGAAGAAAGACTTCTCTGAAGAAAGAAGATACTTCTTTGAAGAAAGCTGCCTCCCTGTATGATGGTAACACCAAAGCTATTTTGGATGACCAACTACTTCCATTAGAAAGCCTCTAATGGAAGCCTGTACCTTTTCCGTAAAAAGGTACAGGACTTCAGCACTAAATATAAAGTAGGAAAAAAATCTTATTTATATAATAATTATTAGAATCATGAGCAGTCTGCTCTGGGGAATGTAAAGAAATTTTCCTAATGAATGCTTTGCTCTAACTACTATACTTCACCTCTATATTCACCCCTGCATCCTTTTCAACTTTCTCTACCACAGCCAGTTTACAGCCAATATACTTCACTGCTGAGTTTTTAACATGATAACAGATGATACAGCACCAGCAGAACACTGACTTCTACAAGAAGTTCAACTGAACACGGTTTCTTAAATTCTTTCTTTGCTGCTGTAAGCAAAGTCCACCTTGGCATTGTGCAGTTATTTAGGAATTTAGTCTATTTAGGTACTATAAAATATTTTAATGCTTTCCATGATAAATGAAACCATTACACAACACACGAGGAACACACAGAATACACAGCAAGGACTCTACCATATTACCAAAAACTAAATGAATCAACTTTTACAAGGTATTACAAGCAATTAACGGGGCTTTTTTCCCCAACAGAATTTTAGATCAAAATCAGATGCATGCAAATCAAAGAAATCAGAAAAGCCTTACAAGTCTGCATGAAATAACAGCATTCCTTATTTAAAATAATCTCAAAAACCTGATTTGAGCTTCTAAGCACCAAATATCAGCTTAAAATAAAACAGGCAACAGCTTCTATACCCAGAAATGTACCACTGAAAAATCAGCAGTCTGTCCACATGGATAAATGTCTTAGCCAGAGATGGGATTTTAAAAGCTTTTGTAGAATTATTACATACTTTGTCTGAAAAAGGAAAACAGACATTAATTCTTCTTTCTTCATACAGAACTATATTTAAGTTCTGGCAATTTTTGTACTGCCCTACACCTGAATTCTTCCTTCCCTCCAAGAGCAAGGACTTATATGTTACTGCAGGTACATAATTACTGGTAAATATTTTTTCCTCACAGCAGGTGTTAGGCCAACACAAGTATTACTTTGAAGCCATTCTGCTCAGCCTCTAAACATGGAGAAGGAAGAATAGTAGCTAAAATTGCTTACACTACTCTTCTGCTTACCTCCAAGATAGCACAGGCGGTTCTTCTCCATTAATTTCAGGTGAGTTTCCTTCAATAGCATATGGAGGTAGAAGGGAGGGTGTGTGTGTGTGCATGGCAAGCTCACTGTTGTTCCCTTCCGCTACTGCTGACATCAGTAAGCCTACCTATTTATAATCCCACCACCTGACCAAACAGCCTACAGAGTACATCTAGAGATTTGTAGAGCCTGTAATCCTGACATATCTACTTCAGCCAATTCAAAAGAGAGTATTAAGTAGCTTTGTTATGTCTTCTGTGGCTTTATACCATAAAAAGAATCCAATCCTGTTTTCCACACCCCTTTTATTTGCACAAAACAAGTTTAATGGGAATTTTTAAAATTAGGGCTAGTCCTTCCATCCGTGTTTTTTAGCCTTCCCCACTTCTCTGCCTGTGAGGTATCCAACTAAACACCTCAGGTGAGCATATTCTAGGGATTAATGGAATATTTAGACAACAGAGACAAATACCCATTTATATCCAGTTAATCTAATCATCAGTACTACCTACAAAATTACTGAAATTTAAGATTTTCACAAATCAATTTCACAAGCCGAATACAATATTTACACTATCACAAAACCAAAACCAACTCAGAAGTGTTTAAAGTAGGATAATTTACAGAAGCTTGACCTCATTGTCAATTAAAACCAGAAGCTGCTTAAAAGCAGCTTAAAAGCAATTCTTGATTCAGTTACCTGTTCTCAAAGTCAGCCCTAATGCATTCAGTCATGGGAGGGCTGCTTGCAGCTAAGTCTGCCCAGGAACTCAGAAGGAATGCAGTCAACAAACTCTTTGGGTAAGTGCTGTCATCAGTGGCAACAGGTTTCTATCACTGGTAAATGCTGCTTCTAGATCTGTATCAGGCCACAGTGTGTTTTGAAGTGGCTTGAGTACTGCTTCAGTGAGAGGAAAACATCTGCCTGAGTGCCTGTGTGCTGAGTAACCAACATTACCAACAGCTCCTTATCTAACCTTTCCTACCTGAGAAGTCCTATCACCAGCAACCATCCTATGTTAATGCCAGACAAAACAGAAATCTAAGTCGGCTTTGCCCAAACGTGAGTAAGGTTGAATGAAACCATTAATAAATCAGTTGTGTTCCAAGTCAAATGCATTCTGCAACCAAAATTCAACAGTTAACAATAAAAGAACAAAAATCCTTTCACTTGACTGATAAGCTGGAGAGGGGAATAATGCAAATGCAGCCAGGCTTGCAGGATAACACTGCCTGTAGGAGAAGTTTGGTTCATACAGAGTATCAATGTTGGCTATAACACCAACACGTTGCCTGTGGCTGGCTAACTGTCCCACACAGGACACAATATTATAGAGGATATTAGAGAGGAATTACTTGGAGGCAGTAATTATTATCTGGGTCTAGGGGCTACAGCTAGAAATGTACAATTTATTAATTGTAATTTACAGTAATTGTAATTAACAGTAATTTTCTTTTAGTCCTGCTGTTATCTTGTGGTTTTTTTACATATAGTTTATCTAGTTAGCAATATCCTCCTTATGGCTTTCATAGACTAAGCAGTAAATTTATCACTGTTGAAAATTCACAGTGCTTTCATACAGGGAGTGACCAACAGATTAATACTGCAGATGACAAGCAAGTGTCTAACATTTCAGATAACCTGAAAGGACAGAAAGATTTTCCATTTCTGCGAGTATGTACCTGGACATTTTCCCTTCATCTGACAAAGGTTACTTTTTCCCCAGTATCACTCAGCATAGATAACTTGCTTTTTGAGGGTTTGGTCTTTTGTGGTTTTGTTTTTGTCTTTTAAGTTCCCAGAATTCCTGTGGAAGTTAAATTATAAGAATTTTAAAAGACGAGGAAGGAGGAGATATACACAGAGTATTAAGAAAAAGAAAGAAAAGAAAATCACCATATAAAGCAATGGAATTTAAAAGTTTTTTTAGAATTTGGGTCAGAATTTTAAAGTGCCTCTCATTTTTTCATAAAGCATCTACTTAAATTACAAATCCTGGCACTGTTGTGCTAGGAACGCTTCCTAAAACTGAAACATCACCTGAATAGTATCAGCAAAGAAAGGCAATATATGTGAATGCACCATAAACTGCAATTTGTTTTACAATTTCTAGCATGTAAATTTAAAAGGAGCAAAAGAATTCTATTTTGCTAAATAGAATGACATTATGTGACTAAATACAAAACACTTCCCAAAGAGGAGCCTGTACAGGTCACATTTGAGTACAGATCTTTCATGCTCTTTAATCCATAGAATTGTTTCCAAGACCAAAAAATTAAGATTTGTACATACTAGTGAAGATAATAAACCAAAACTTTCCCAGTATTCCTTTTTAGATCTTTAATACTTTCAGATTCGTCTGTGACTACCCAGAGCATTTAGTACCTTTGCAATGGGGAGGAAAAAAAAAACCAAACCACAACTCCAAAAGCCCAATGCATTGTTAGAACTCAATGGATGTGTATCAATAATGTGCATATGGAAAAGCTTCTTAGAATTATCTGGTTTTAAAAATCCCCAATAGGGACATATCTGTGAAGCTGGGAACTCTTTGAACCCACTGTCTCTATTGTTATAAACAAAAGACTGTTTCATCTAACCCTGAAATAGTAATGATTTTTTTTTTAATATCCATGAAATACTAAAGTCTGAAAGCAGCAAGAATAGCAGGAAACACAGATTACCAGGGAGAGAGCAGCATTCTTCCAGATTAAATTCTTGCTTTATGAAATACTCTGTTTCTTCAGTTGCTTTGTTCCTACTGAGCTGACATCTCATCTGTGAAGGACCAACACAGTCTAGTCTTCAAGGAAAGGCAAATAGTTTTGTTAAATCAAAAAGAATTGGAGAACTGAGCATAGACAAGAAGCTTCCAAATGGCTTGGAAGGAGACCAAGAACTTCTTTTTCTTATGCAAGTCACACATCAATGAGGAAAGCTGATTTTAGATTGTATCATCACTCAACAGTAAGTGGGACTTAATTATTTTACCGTAAGTTAACATTTGGTTTAATTATTTCATGCATCATCATTAGGCAATTCTGCTGAATGTTCTTTTCCCTTACTTGGAACAGTTAGAACACAACAAATTGGCACATAAATAAAAGGTAAATATAAGAACACACTGACATGGTCTCAGGTCTCTTAAGCCATATCTCACCTTTGATTATCTCTCTTGATCCTCTCTGAACCTTCTTCTGTTTACCACATCACTGTAGATACGACAGAGACCAGAACCATGCCCTGGACTGTCATTAGAGATTTACATATTGGTGAAATCCTGATTTCCATTTTGTTCTCTATTCCTTTGCTAATGCATATGGCAAACTGATTTGTAGTAAGTCTATCTCAAGCGAATTTAATCTCATTTTATTATCCATTTACTTTTGAAAAACCTTTCTGCAAGTCTTGAGAGTCATATCTCCTCTTATTACAATGAATAGTAACACGTTACTGTCATCAAAATGTCACCTTACTATTCAGCTGCTTTCCTAGGTTATTACATGTTGAACTAAGAGTTCCAGCACAAATCCTATGAAACTCCAAGGTGGCATGCCCTCACCTTCATAGCAGAACATTTCCCATATCACTGTTCCTATTATGGGGCAAATCATATAACCATGCAGGGTTTACTGTCTTATGCCATATTTGTTTAGATTCATAAAAAGCTTTGGGTTAGAGACCAGGAGAAACCTTTTGAAGGACAAGCACAACTGTGCCAGTGGGCTTTTCCTCATACACTTAGTCACCACAGCCCTTAAATTGTTTTCTCTTTCCACAGCCTTAAGACACTTCCATTGTAGATACACTGCTACCTCAAAGAGTTCCTCATTTTATTCTAACTGCACTTGTTGCATGAGTCTGCAGATGCAGATTTTTATTATTAAATTCAGCCACTGAATTCACTTTGTCCTCAATAAGGCAGTACTTAAGAGCCCTCAACAAAGCTGTCCTAGCTGCTGTGCAAATTCAGAACAAAAAAGAGTGTGCCTACTCAGAAAACATCTGTGGACCAAAGGACAAGCCTGTATTTTGGGCTGCCTGTTGACAGAATGACTTAGATAAATTGGTGCCTGACCCTTTCACTTCTCTACCTCAATCACAACATTTTATCCTCATTTTAACATTATAGATCCAACTAACACAAAAGGTAATACACAAACAGTAGCACATTTTTTGACCTGAGTCATTACTTCATCACAGCTGCAAAGGATCTGCCTCACTATTCCAAAATTGTTTCAGTATTTTTTTCTGTGCCAGTTCTCTGTCCCACCCCTCCAAGAGCAAGTTCTGTAACTCTTTTCACTGGACCACCACCTTCTTCTAACCTACAGCTCCACTTGCATTACATCTACAAACATCTGACACTCAAGAATCCATAACATTTCTTGCTAAGTGCAAGGTAATACATGACAACTTCCCCCCTTGTTAATGTCAAAGAGAACCAGAAATCGAGGGACTTCAGATAGTTTGTGACAAATGCACAAACAAGCTCTACAGAGGAACACAAGGGTTAAGGTAAAAGCAGCAAAACCCCCAGTGTCTGATGAGCAAAATGCTTCAATTCATGCTCACTGGGTCAGAGAATATGAGCATACTAATAAATGTTTCCCAGAAGTTTTGTTCACTTAAAACCAAAAAGAACTGCAAATTGCTAGACAATCCTCAACTTCTGAGTTTTGGTGATTCAAACATACTTGAGTGAATATGACACTAAAATTAAGAGGTCATTTATAACCCAGAAATTATCATTTTGGGAAGTCAGCATCTCCTCCCTCCCAGGTACACAAGTTACAATACAGAAATATCTAAGTGAACCAAGTACATCATTTAAGGAGTAAATGACACGTTGCTACAAGTTGGTAGGTATTACTGACATGGGATTAATGGTTGCCAGGAATAAAAGATAAGAAATAAGAGACAACCAGGGTTGTAAACTGGGAGATTTTTTTCCCAATATTTTTCATGTCAATTTGATATAGCTAGTAACAGATGGTATATTATGTTTTTCCTGCCTTGACACAATTTAAAAACAAGTTACAGATGGCTATAATGAAATCCTCATTAACACACTTATATTTTCACAGTTCAGTATAGCAATAATGAAACTTTCAGGTCTGGAATTTCCTGTTGGTTAATTAGTGGTTAGGTTAATAGCCTGAGGAAGTGCACAACCCAAAAAGTTTCCTTATTTTTTAATCATATAATTACTATATTCAAAAAGCTCTCAAGAGAGATTTAAAGTCACAGTAAAGCTACCTTTATAGCTCTCCCTTGTTTTGTGAAAGAACTGTATGATTATTTAGCAGAGCACGTGAGCAGGAAAGCTGTGAACAGGCCTAATTCAGCTGCCGCTGGGACGTTTGAGTTTGTTTCTATTTTGAAGACACCAACCTAAAGAATTCTGCCAATACACATTGCACCACACACCCTCTAGAGAAAGGCTAAGATCAACAACTATTCGTCTATTGCTACAATGTTATCATAAGATCATTCATTTAATGCTTAAATAGTTACTTTTTTTAAATCCAGTTTATAATCATCTACCAAAGCTTGACATATGACCTATGGTTAACAGCATACCGTGATATCTCTAAATCTCTGATACAGAAAAAGGAAAAAAATACCAGAACCACCAGAAATCTTGCACTCAGGTTATTTCCACAAGTTAAGCTGCTGCCAGCTATAAGTTGTCTTAATAAACAGTATGGTAAAAATAGTAGTGAAAGACGTGGAATTCAGCACTAAAACCCCTCTGGGTTTTAATAGCCACATACTAGTTACTAACTGGTAGCACTGTGCCCTCATTGCTGTGCTCCTTAGGCTGCAAGGCTAAGGCTGCAGCCAAAGCCATGCCCTGGCCCTGCCGTGCCTTTGCCGGTGGTCCAGCCACACCTCCAGGTAACCCACACGTGGTGCTAGGGAGCAAGGAAGATGGTGGCTTGGCAGAACTATGTCCCAAAGTATTACTGAGTGCTGTTGCTGATTTTTTTTTTTTCCTTTTTTAACTGCCATCACTGAAAAAGTACATTTAGAACTTGTGAATTTGGTAACCCTTGTTACCAAGCACAAATGGAAACAAACATACAGCTTTTTTAAGTGCTAGACCTTCAAAAGAGGATAGCCACTGCCAAACCACCATGAAAGCAACATTAATGTGGAAAACCTGACTTATAACCGAAGTTACATGGCTAAAAAGACACAGTATCTAAATATTTGAAGGTTGTAATGCTAAAAATATCTTTTAAGCCCAGCAAGCTCATTTATTACAAAAAATGGCAGGAAAAGAGAATTTGGATTCTCTAACAAACACACTATTTTTATTATTATTATTACTACTACTACTATTACTACTAATCTGTAAGATTTTGGAGCTTTCCCATTCCTTCACAATCTATTCTGACATTAAGGAGAACTGAAGCAGTATTATCTTCCTTAACCAGCAGAAGTGAAAGCCAGGTACTGCAGAGACTTTCTGAAACACTTTAATGTCACTACTGGGTTTAACAGTCAAGTACATTAAGAAAACTGCAAAAATCCACAGTGTTTTTTTGAGATCAGAGAACTACAGCTCCAGAGTTACAGTGCTTACTTAAACCACTCTCAGAGGCCTAGAAAGCCAATTTTAAAAACAAAAACAAACAAACTCCAGACAAAATAAAGCTCCTGCAATGATTTGCTTCTGGAAAAACTCCCATATTATAATTCTGAAACTTTCAGATCCAGTTTCACATACAAGTTTCCATAATCATATCCATTTCTTGACAGAACAGTCTGTACTGTGACAGATCTTTCTATGGCGGTGTTGCAGTAAGGAATTTAGATGTAGCTTTAGTAAGAAGTTAAACAAGTTTCTTGTTCTGAATATTTACACGCTGTATAAAGAAGCTTTTATAAACCTGTACCTCTGGTCAAGTTCAGTAACAGTCGCTCGTCTCCTTCCAAAACAAAAAGTTAAAAATAATTGCAATGTTTTAATGCTAAACAGCAGTTTGGGAAGCAAGCACACCTTGTGTTTGCTTCACCCAGCACTCCCTCCCTTCATTTTTCGGAACAGTGCGTCTGGTGCAACAGTTCTCTTAATGTTTTGAGTTTCTGTGCTTTTCAGATGAACAAAAATTTTTTAAAAAATTGATTATTATATTACCATTATAAACTTTGTCATGCAATTTTCAGGTACTTTTTCAAGGTGAAATAAACACAAGACAATGGAAAAATTATACAATTAATTGTACTACAAGGATAAATACTATTTCCTGTATAGAAAGTCCTCCCCTTTTTAATAATGACATCAAACAACTCAGATAAGAGTTTTGTTTTACAGAATCTCAAACTGATTTATGAGAGGATCTTCATTCCAGAGGGGTAAGAAATTGTCTGGGGAGCAAAAGTCCATGGCTATAAAGATGGCACGTGTGAAGGAACACGCCTCAAGTTCCCTGCTACCCACAAGACAGGAATGAGGAAGAACAATACAGTGTTCTTTCTTAATATACACACATGACCTCCTTAATTCAGATAAGCATCTATCTTTGGAATCAGTATCACAGACAACTTAAACAGGGAGTGTATCATACCAGCTTCTGGAAGGAGCAGCTAGTCATGTTTGGGGATTCTCTCTATGATTCTGTAGAAGAAAGCTCAAATCAACAAAGCCAAAAAAATAAAAGATAAAGAAATATGCCTTCCAAAATACAGACCTTATTCTAGATAAAACAGAGATTACATGGTACCATTACAAAACAGCTTAAAATATCTCAACAAATGTCAAATATAACAGGTCAGCATGATGAAAATGTTATTTGTAGCAAAAAAAAATTTTAAAGGCTCATTTGGTTTTCCCTGCTTCAAAACCTATTTCCAGATTAATATTCAGGAGTGCAAGTGCATTCAGTCTCTATTACATGTGGTTTTGACCCAGCACAGAGTACCCCCATCCAAGTCATGAGCAGTCACAGATTCTCCAGTAGAATGCTGTGGGAAATGGTATCAGAAGCTTTACTAAGGCTCAGGTAAGCAACATCCACTAGACCTTGTCACAGGAGTACAGTATGTTAGTTAAGCAGAACCCACCTTTACCAAAACCATGCTGGCTGGGACAGATCCCCTGGTTGCCCTGTACATACCACATGGTATCACTCTAGATAATCTGCTCCAAAACCTTCCCTCATTGCATGGGGCATTCAGCTCATCCCACAGTGCCATACTGCCTGTGCAGACTGTCTGCTCTGTGTAATGGCACAGAAATGCTTAAGAGAATTTTGCATACTAAAAACCTCCAAGCTCTTAAAAAGCTCTTCACATAATTGGACCATGCCCTTGATTTTCTACCTACTCTTTAAAGATTAAAAGAGGAGGTGATAGAAATATTCAAACATTTCTATTTGTGTGTACTACAAACACTGAAATTCTACTAAATGTTAAAAAAAGAAAAAAGAAAAGAAAAAGAACAGAGAGAGAAAAAGGAATGTATTTACTCATGCAGTAGTAGCCTCTTACACCACAGCAAGTTCACAAATGTTTCTAGGAGTCTTGTCTTGATGTGCTGCTAGAAAAACATTACATTATTATGGTTAAGGTTACAGAACATTTGGTCTGCTTTATCTGCATTATCTAGTTTCAAACTTAAGAATGCAATATTCCAAGTTTTTATGACTCAAGTGTTTTACTGTAGCCCTGTAAGCATTTCAAGCCTTCAATAGAGAGGCAAATAGTTGCAGTAAGTGACTATTTCTGGCAATATTTTTTCCTATAAAACATCAAACAGTCCAAGGTAGAGACAGCATATCCCAGTACTCAAGGAACAGCACGTATCAAAAATCGGGTTTTTTCCTTGGGTTTTCCTTTCCCCTTATTGGCTCTTTGTACAATCCAAAATGTGTCTTTTCATAAAGGTTCCTAGAGACAGAAGGTTTCAGAGGCAAGCTCTTGTGACAATTTTCTAAATTTTATTTTAAAGAAAGACAAAAACAAAAGTACCTATCAAAAGGATATGACAGGGCTTACAGCACAGTCATGAATTTCACTTTCTCAACAACCAGCAGTGATTTTCCTTCCCAGTGAAAAGCCACCAGAGACACTAACAGGCTTTTATTCAAAATGCTGAAGACTAATGAGAATTTGACACACAGTATTACAAGTTTTGAAATACGTTTTCTTAAGATACCATTTCAGTCCTTTTGTGATCTATGGTATTGAAGGAAACTTTGTGCCAGGCAAAATTCTAATACAGGAAAGACTCAAGTCAGGACCTGGTATACAAAAGAACGTACATTTATGTGTACATTTCCATATTCTGTCTTCTGTTTTAAGGAGTAATCAGAATTGTCCATGACTTATACTTGAGTCATTTTAAAAACAAAACCCATAACCTATAGCACAATTAACTTGCTCATTCCATTGCAATTCACAGCAGCCTCAGGAACCTCTGCAATAACCAGTTTAAATCACTGACAGTCAAGTTTACACACCCTCCCTACCTCAGAAGCCTGATGTGCAGTATAAAGACCAAACAAGCTTCCTAAATAAAAACAAGCGATCTGAAACCTCTCTGTCCCTGTTCCTCACATCCACTCCTACCTTTGGCTGTTCCTACATGGAAATCCAGACTTACCAAATTTTGTATTTAACCGCAAGTATTATAGCACTCAAAACTGTTTGACAAAAATAAAGTAGTACAGTTTTTAACTGTTTCTTTGTAAGCTTTTTGTTCATCATTTTGTTTATTAGATATACACTGCATTTATAATTAAAATAATAAATAAAAAAGCACAAACCTGTTTGACAAAGAATGGAATCATCCTGACAACGCTGGAAGAAGAAAACTGCATTTTTATCTCTCTTCAACTTCTACTGCAAAACTTTCCAACAAACAGTACAACTGTGAGTATGGACTGTGGCAGCAGATATTTCCACAGCTGATTTTAAGATTCTGCAAGAACTCAGATACCACATTCATACAGCTTACTTACAATCCACACAAAAAACACATTAATTTGGAAAAAGAAGCATCTACTTTCCAAAAAAAGACCAAGTATAAATTTTGTAATTAGGAGACAAATGTAAACGTAAGCACCTGCTTATCAGAAAAGCCTAGACACATTAAGTATACAGCTTGATACTTACCATGCTCTCACATTATTCAGTTCTATTACTGAAAAATACGAAGCCCTCAGTGAGGACGCTGAAGCCCAGAGGTGTCTCGGTAAGGCATGCTCAGGCTTTGCTAGCCCGGACTTGATTTGTCCCCTTAGTCACTCGCCCTGCCTCCGCACAGCGTGAGCGGCTCTGGGGCAGGCAGCGAAACCTGGGCAGCGCCATCGGCCCAACGGCAGAGCACGCCTGGGAAGTGCCTTTAGTTAAAATAAATACTTCTGCAGCAAGAAAATACTGAAAGCGTGTTCAAAGTACTACAATAAAAACTCTAACTACACAAAGAGCACTGACTCAAATTCGGACCCAAACGCTAGGGCCTAGGGAGTGGCAGGCCAGCCTTTGGGGTGTGGGGCAGAGGTGATGGGCTGTAGCCAGCCCAGGGAATGCTGCTGAGGCCACACTGAGCAGGGATGTTACTGCTCCCACCCGGGCAGAAGGGGCTGTTCTGCTGCTCCTTGCCAGAATGATAGTAAGAAAATACAGACAGGTTAAACCCTGTCTTTCATTCAGAGATGTCACTAAACCAAAGCTGGCTGTGAGGGAGGAAAGCTTTTCCTCTACAAGATACGCCAAGCAGGTGCAGTGCTGAAAAGTTGCTTCCTCTGTGCTTGCTTGGTGTAAAATAGCTTCCACATTATATTACTTCCTATATATGAAAACCAGTCTTAAACATTCAGGTACTAATCCCACCAAGATTTGAGCAACTCTGTAAAATGGTGCAAGGCAACGCACTACTACTTCAAAGCATAACACTGCTTTTAAAAACAAAGTCTCTCTGACATCCTTCAGTTTAAGTCAACAAAAATGCAGACATCTTGAATACAAAATAAAATCAACTACCTCCATAAGCAGTGTTGTGTCTACCTAGACAATCTAATTTTAAAGTTAAACCATCTGCCTGGAAAACTGACTACTTGGAAATAAAATATTTGCATATGTAACATTGCTGGAACTGATGAGTCCAATTATCATAGTCCTTCAAGTTATTGCTGGGAAGTGACACATTTTGCTTTCCAGCTCCAGTGTGATCTTTCCTTTCCAATGACCAAACCAGGCACTGCTTAGTGATTTGATGCAGTAGGTGAATGAACTGGTATTGCTCAGAAATTCTCTTTCTGGTTCTTCATCTAAGCAGGTTTCAGCAAGGACAAATAATGCTAAAGATAGGCAAAAAAATGTGCCGTACTATCCTGGTTAGACCAGGTCTGCAGCTAGGAGCACAGACATTTTATAAGGTCACAAGTAACTTTCCCGCTGGGGATGAGGCAATCAAAACTGGTTGCTTTAACATATGCTATGAAAAAAGAAAGCCACACGGTGGCACTGCAAGTAGGCTGCATTCTGAAACTATTTGGCTGTTAATTTTTTCCAGACAAATCAGAGCATATCTAATCCCCTCTGTATAAAACAGAAGAGTGGTTCAGTAGTTTTTCTTCAAATGTATTGAAGCAACAAATATCCCTAGAATATAAATCATAAAAGAGGTACCTTCTTTAGAATTGTCAGGATATTTTATAAATTCATAAAATGGTATTTAAGAGCATTAACACAAGAATGCTATTGTAAAGACAGGCTAAGAATTGATAGCTATTTTTGGTTTGTCAGTTCATTCTGAAACATATCAATAAAAAAAAAAATCTTCCCAAAGCATGTGCATTTTCATATAAAAGCTAAAAGATTTTCTTCATACCATGACTTTTTATCAATGTTGAGGTGACAAAATCTCCAACAGATTTCTTTCTGTAAAAGGAAGGACAGTATTAACTTTAAAAAAAGTATATGAAAAAGTCTTAACACGGCATTCAATACTATCATATGCTTTAAAAACACATTCCTTCTCATATATAAGGGAATCATACTTCATTTCATCCAAACTAGATGACTTAGTACAGCAGTATTTCAAAGCAAAACTTAGAAGTCTATTTAATCTGCTTTGTTGGCTTCTTCTCTCCCAAATTTCAAATCCTTGCCATTTGAGCTAAAGCAGAAGCATTTCCAAAAAATGCTATTCCTGTTAATTTAGTGAACTAACCAATTTTCAAAGGAGAGATGAAGGTCATCCTGGATTGAAGGATACTTTCTACTTTAAAAAACAAAATGTCCCTTCAAGGTACAAATTTGATATTTCAGCAGATTCTGAACTAACAGACACTATATGATTATGCACAACTATTTCATTTGCTGAAGTCCTAGATAAATTTAAGATTTCAGTTTGAAAGTACGATCAGTAACAAATGAAAATAAAGTTGTATTTTACTTCAGTTGCACCATAATATAAATTAAAACACAAATTCATCTGCTATCATTTTTCGTACTCCAGAGGGCAAGAATTCTAAAAAATACAGAGTTTTAATTTTTCCGCTCAGACAGAAGTTCAAGAGTGGACTAGCAATTACTCCAACTGCCAAGAAAGTATAACCCATTCTTTCTGCTAGAAGATTGCTCCCTGTATTTTTAAAACTGTTTGTATAGGAAGATTATTTTGCTATTAGATGGCGTAACATTAATATATGGGCAAAGAAATAGGCCAATATAACTGTCACTTTAACATTAGATAAGGCAGATGATTATGTAATAGTACTGATTGCCAAAGCTATATAAACTTGATTTGAGCACATATTTGCCTAATTTGCAGGCTCATACTAAAGCAGTCTGCTTGCTAATAAAGGGTTTCTGCCTGACAAACACTAAATTAAAAAGTTAGCAACCTGGAAAAAAAAAATTAATTTTGGTACCAAAACATCAGTGCCTGGTGTCAGTATTGCCTAAAACTCATGTATTTAATAGAAAAGTAATTAAGGCACCTCCCTCTCAAAAACAAAACAAAAACCACCAGCGAACCAACCACAAAACTTAAAGGAAAATTCTTACTACTATCAAGATTTCTCTGTTATTATTTCCCTCTGTTTGGAATGGAAGAGCAAGGGCTTCTATTGAATTGCTGCTGTGTAGACACTGAGTAAGTGTACTTCCAGCACTTCATAAAACAACTTCCCAGTTCATCAGTTCAACATCAACTATGATACTGTTTACATATAACACTGCAAGGTCATGTGCTGAATGCAACTGATGGAAGTGCACTCCTTTAATTCTAAATAAAGTAACTATTTAAGCAAAATACAGACACACTGGATGCAACCTAACATGCTTCCAACAGAATACTCTGTGCCCCTCTATTGACACCTATGCCATTATTAATAGAAAGCTAAATGAAAGTGGACAAATTTGGGAAGCAGGTGCATTGTTCATTAAGGCCATATCCCTAAAGTACAGACTTTGAGGAAGCTGTGTCTAAGAAGACATATGGAAGTAACCAGTAATTATGTTTTCTTCTGCTTTTTAATTTCCTTAATTAAGGCATATTAGTGCTCATAGTTAATCTGTACATATTTTTCACAGCTTTGCAATAATGTTTGTGGACAACAGAAACTAGCCAATGCATTAAGCTTTCCTAGTCGGACATTAATAACTGGAACAGCACAAGGTCTCTGATATGCCACTACAGAACTTTCAGTTGTAAATAAGGGGTCACACACGTATACAATCCCACAGAAAGGAAAAAAAACAAACCAAACAGACAAATTTTGATTGATAAAATCAAATATCAAAGAAAGGATTCTACCAATCCTAGTCCTGTCTCACCCAATGTGGAACAAAAAAAAACCCCAAACAAATATAATCTGTGTTTTCACATCTTGGGTATCTGAGAACTTCAAAGGTATTTACTTATGCAGATGACTAAATACTTCCCTTCATTTTTCAAATATCATTCAACAGAAGCATTTGTTAAGAACATAAAGGACAGAAAATAAACGGCTGCATAGCTCTTGTCAATGCAATGCAAAACATTTATGTTCAGTTCGTAAAAACTGCAGTATCGCACAATTTAACACTCTTCTTCAATCACTATTTAGTCCAAATTTCTGCACAACCCACACGAATTTATATATAAGAAATTTTTGAAAGTGTAACAAAACCCTGCACACAACTATTCCTAGCCAGCACTGCAAGGCACATTCTTACATTCCCATGGAAAGTTAACAGGATGAGGAGCATGGCTGCATGTTCCCTTGAGGCCAGGCACAACTGAACTACTGGACAAAGAACAAGTTTTGCTCCCCATCACTTGCACATACACATAGATCATGGGAACTCATATTCTCTGGGTCACTTGGCCACACAGCTGCCTGTGTGTCATTTGTTTTCAGAACACAAATATTTTCTTTTAAATGAACAACCAAGTACTGCATGATCAAAAAAAAAAAAAAAAAAAAGAATCCAGAAGAGACAAAAATATCTGGCTGGATGGCTGGATGGCATGCTTTACAGCATAAGCTAAACACACATGCAAAACCAGTTTTGAAATGTGCAGTGCAATGATCTTATAAGTACAAATTCTGCCAAATTAAAAACTTATGACAGTTGACTTTTACCATCATAATCCTCCTGGGAGGAGTCCAAAACCTGTAATGAAGAAGTCCCATCACATTTCAACAATCTTGTCCCTGTCCCAGTTTCTACTCAGAAGTCATGAGAACACCTGTAGCAATTTCAGTAGCATGGAGCAGTGACAGTGGATGGAAAATTGATGTAATCATTTTACTACCTCTACCACAATACATAAGTGGTTCTGTGTTGAAAGTTCTGGGACAGCCACAAATTAAGTTTTTCGGACAAAGCTGGTTAAACACTGACTCAGACATACTGACAGGAAGCAGAAAGATAGGATACAGCTTTGTCACTTCATTTATGTAAAGAGCCTCAAACAAGATGTGACTTGCTGCTAAGAGATACCAGAACTCACCTGTCAAATTAGGAGTTACAGCAGGTAAAGACAGAGGCAACTGAGTGATTCTGGATGCCTATTCATAAGGTCCACCAGCCTCTCACCATGTTCTCGATCTAAGGACCAGCCAGTAGCTACACAACCTCACTGGGTCCCACTGCTAATCATGATGCCAATCACCAGACCACACCACCTGAATACTCACCAGCAGCCCAGCTGAATCTCTTTGCTAAACAAAAAACCCCTAACCTGGCTAAAACATGGATGTTTATAAAACACTTCACACCAGAGCACTATTTCTGTGCATAAGGCCACACGGTTTCTGAAGCTCACTATCATTTATATTTCTATAATTCCATCTTCTGCATATTTGCCAATGTGAAATAGGGTTGAATGGGGAATACCTCTGCCACAGTAACTCTGCAGACTGTGTGAAACATTTCTTCAGACTGCAAATATGACCCAGCAGCCTTTAAAAATATTCTATATCATTAGCTTTCCCATGTCAAAGGTGGCTAATAAGGATATCAGACGACTGTCAAAAGCAAAGAATAGCAACAATGACAAAAACTTCTGAGAAAATTGCAAGAACAATTTTAGAGCTAGGCCAAGCTATTACTTCTCTCTATCTTTTTACAATTACATGACAGCATAAGTTTATCATAACTGATGTTAAGTGATGAAGCTAAGTGACCGGGTGAAGGAAACAACAAAAGCATAGAAAAATTTAGGTTGAAGAAGACCCTTAAGATCATGAAATCCAGCCACAGACAACACTGCCAGGTTCTTATCTTCTCCACTGGAGGGATGAAACTGCCTTTTCAGGTTGTCCACTCCTGTTCATATTCTTTTAATTTTTTTTAAATTTTTTTTAAAGCCAAAGTACATATAAGCTTAGTTGCCAAGGCATCCAGTTGTAGGCCTTGGTACCCCACCATCTTTTAACACGTAGGTCTTTTTAAAAAATCTCAATATTTTTTTGCCAAATTAAAATCTGAAACTACCACTTATGGAAGCTTAAGGGATGTAAATCATCTGCTTCCTTTCTTGGCATCCTGTGTCTCCAAACATGACACTGTTATGTTCAAATCAGACTAAATTAGGAAGCCTAGACATTTAAAGTGATATAAAGTAGACAACATTGTGGTCAACCCTTTCAATTCTTTGACAGCTTTATCTCTCACCAATCTTGCTTATTTCCAACAAAATTATAATAATACAATTTAAATAAAACAACAAAGGAGAACTCTCACTGTTATGTCACTGGATTTGCTGTATATCTTTAATGTTAAAAGCAATCTGTAAGATCTCTAACACTTACTATTGTTTCAGTATTGCACTAACTGCAGCAGGAGTCCTTGCATCTGCTGACCAAATTAAAACCTAAGTCCAGGTGTATCAGTTGGGCCTATGAAATGTTATGGTGCAATGCAACTATTCTACCTAAAAGTCAGTCAGTAAAAACAGCTCAGATCAATAAGAATTGATTCAGGCCAGGATAGAGTACCTTCCAGAAAATACTGACATTTTCTGACGACAAAGCCAACAGTTAACAATAGGAACCGGTGATATCCCTGACTCTTGTAGTTTAAAGCCTTAAGTGAAGCATCAGAGGTTCTATGAAAAACATTCTCCTTATAGGTTTTTTTAATCTTTTTCTTTATTTTTACTACTGAGTATCTTAGCATGTCAAAAGAGATGTTTGATCAGAGAAAGAATCCACCAGAATGTATCAGCTCCTTGTACCTGATTTCTTCTTGATTTAATTCCCAGGATATCAGTTATTTTTCTGTTAATTGTAAGGTCAAAGAGTACCCCATGGAAGCAATAAGCAGCAGAAACTAAATAAACAGAAGACCGGATCTTTAATGCAAATGTGTTTCCTGGAGGAAAGGAGTAAATCAGTGCAGATAATGTAGCACAGAAGCAGGAAAAAAGTTTTAAAAAAATAAAAATCACATGTTCTGAAACAATCTGTTCAAAAGTTTTCCCCTGGAACATAAGCAGCTCTTAAAAACCAGTGCCCTGCTGAGGAATTTACATACTTGCCAAGGTTTAAGTTACTAATCAAAAGCAACAGCTATTTGCTTTGTGGGTGAAAAGTCGTAGCACTTGTTCAAAATTAAAATAAACCAAACAAGCAAACAAATCACAATTATTTTAAGGTACAACACAAGTGCAGAGTGAGAGCTGCCTCTGAGTGCGTAACTGAGACAAGCACTCCAGAATACATCCCCCTTCATTACAAGTTTTAAGAAAAAGAATACTGGCAGTACAATTATGAGGCCTTCAGAGTACTGAACCAGTTCAAATAATGCTGAATGCTTTTCAAATCCATCAGTTACAAGGTCACACCAGGGTAATTCCACAGCATGTCTCCTGAAAACCATGCTTCTGGCCTGTTAAAGAACCACACATTTATAGGAAGAGCTAGAATTTATAGCTTATCTTTAATAACCAGAGAGCAAAAGTATTTAGATATTATGTGCATTTTCCAAAATCACTGTTCAACCCTAAAACATTATCCTTATTTAATAAACCACTGCCACAGACACTAGGGCATCTGATAACTGACAAATATGTTGACAAAAATTAGTTTCTGAACCCAGAAAAGGTTCCCCTTCACAGAAGTTTTTTTTATCTCTGTATATTATATTGTATTCTTTCAAGTACGCCCAATATACCTTGATCTGTACTACAGAAACTCCTTGTGTTTCAAAACGACTTTACACCTGATTAATTCCTTTACAAGCAGTAAAGAAATGAAACATTTAAGATTTTGAGACTTCTACCTTCCCTCTGAAAAAGCAGAAACAAGTAGATTTAGAGAGGCTTTACTTACTCAAAAACACATCCATTACTTGTTATTGGAATACAGTCAGATCTTAGTTTTAAATATGAAGTTATTTTATTAGCATTTTTTATAAAAAAAACACTGAAAAGTGGGTACCAGAAGGAATCAGGAATTATGAAAATGAGATCTCAATAGCTATCTTGAGAGCCTAAACACAGCTGCCTACAAAGTTCCTGCAATGTCCTTCCCTCACAGAACTTCAGTGAAATATAGATAAGCAATAGTAAATAATGAAATAGTCATTATGAGCATCAAACATCATGAAAACTATGCATTTGAAAGATGAATCTGTGTTTCAGTACAAAGCTCAATTGATATTAAAACAATATTAAGTTTGTGCTGTGTGAAAATTCTTTCAGGAGTGAATTATATCTGCTTTCCCTTACAGCACTGCACACCTGGCTCACCACTGCTGTCTTTCCCTTTTCTTCTCTGTTCCTCTGCTTCCATCAGCAGCATGGTTTCCCATCTGATTCATGGTCAGGATTCTCACTGAAGCAAGGCTAGCTCTGCAATTGAATACAAATGCTAGGAGGACGACAACATTCTACTAATCAGTGTAAACTGTTATGCTAAAATCACTCTACCAAAATAGTTTCAGCTTTGAGGACTTATCCAAAATAATTTCTATAAAAACATACGCATATTACAGGTATACCAATTCAACCTTTATCCAGGTACTTATTGTTGTTTCAAATTCAGCTACTTCTGCCTTAGAAAAACTTACTTATATTTCCTAAATGATAATCTAGGCCATCCTACAGTGCTCTACAGATCTACCATGGGGGTTGGAATAGATGATCTTCAAAGGTTGCTTCCAAGCAAAATAATTCGATGATTTCCCTAAAGACAAAAATAAACTGGTGGAAATCAAAAGCAGGAAAGTATTTTGGCATACTTTCTTCTTGAGGAGAGAAATTATACATGGATGTAGTGCTTAGAAGCATAAAAATTATTAATTTTAAAAACAAAGGCAACACCATTCTAGCTGGCATTAAGGAATAGTAGGACAGTACAAACAAGGCAAAGAAGTCCTTTAAAAGAGACTATGAGAAAAAACCAAAAATGGCTTAGGCTATCAAACAAAAATTTAAAGGGGCTACAAGTGAATGAAAAAAAAAAAAAAAAAAAAAACCACAAAAAACCCCAAAAACAACCAGCAAGGACACTGGCACAGGGAGAAAGCCACCTGGCCATTTCCAGATGCCACGACTAACTGGACACAGCTTGAAACAACAGGGTTTAACAGGCACTGGGGAAATACTTCACATCCTCCTCAGTAAAATCACCTTTGACTTAAATATAGAAAAGGGGTTTTCTACTTGTTCTAAGCAATCATAAAGAGATAAAAATAACTCCATTCTGTTTGTCCTATTGAATAGGGGATTAAAATAACTGGCAAGGCTTTAAGTCATAAGCTTGAGGTGGATTCACCAGGTCACAATTGGAAAAGGAGAACTGCCAGTCCTTGATAAGCACAGCAATTACCATTCTTTTATACACAGACCCACTCCAAGGGAGTACAGCTTCCTTAAACAGCAATAACAGCATATCCTTTGATTTATACAGCAGTCCTGCAGCAATACAACCAACATCCTGTTTTCATCTTAAAGTACAGCTGGGTACTTTGTCTACAGGCTTTATTTATCAGAGTCCCCATAACTGAGTGCTTTGCCATCATAAGAAACAGCATCCTTTAACTTAGCAGCATTTTATCTTCCTGGTTCTTTCCTTATGAAAATCCTTACATGGTACCTAACATAGATGTCTACTGCAAACTTTAACACATTTTGACTTAAGTTTATAAATGTTAACTAAATACAGTAACACATTTCTCCCACCCAGGAAGTCATGTAAAAAACATGAAACAGAAAATTCAGACAAAAAGCACTTTCTTACTTCATGGATTTCAAAGGAAAGGACAAAAAATATCTAAGCTGCCAGATCTCCTAAAGCCTGTAAAACACACAAATTCCTGATATCTGAAACCATCTCTAAGTTCTCCCTGGATTTAAAGTTTTCCCTGAAAAAAACCAGTAAATCTCTGTAAAATGCCTAAAAGAATATATGTCTAAAACATTTGATCAGACATAACATGGCTTATCTAATAATTCTGTATCCTGTGTTATCACAACCATAGGAATCCTGTCAGAAATGCAGTATTTTCCACATTCTTACCCATGAAAGTAACCAGCCAAATAGCATTTTGAATTATTTACATGCTCATACTCTGTAACCATGCAGTAACTCATGAACATGCCATTCACATGTTGTCACACTTTAGAAATAGAAAGACCAAGAGGGCTTAACTCTTTACCACTTTATTTGTTCAAAAGTTTTAGAAGAAATTGTTGCTTATTGAATACATGAAATCACTAAAAACTTATAAAATGAGGAAACTTTTGCTACTTATAAGACATCCACATTTTTTACCCATTTATCCTCAAGCTAGTGGTAAGCTGAGTGTCAGTACAATCTCAGTGAAAACAAAAAGGCAATTGCTAATACCAATACAGAGCAAACTTCTTATTTAGAAGTTAATGGCCCTGATTCAAGAGCAATAGAGAGCCTTGGATTTGTCTGGCCAGAAAACAGCCTGAGGTAGGGGAAAAGAACAGGCAAAATTACTGCCAACACTGTACAGCAGAAGAAGCCAAAGTGACAAGGATGCAGATCAGATCACCTTGACCAGAGTCTACTCCCATCCTTGGTGTAGGAGATAGGTCAGGGACAAGCTGCAGATAGTTCATTTACTAAAATCTCCAAAAATTGTCATGATTTCCCCAAATTTAACTGCAGCAGATCAGTGCTTCACTTGTCATAAAACTGAAGTTAACAAGTGGAAAACCAGAGCAGTCAATTTGAATAAAAAGTCCATGAGCAGCTATCCATACAGATCATTAAGCAGAACAAGACATAAACAAGGGAGCAGTTGTTTAAAACTCAGCTGCAAATCTGTGAACTTTTCCAAAGATCGCCCTCACCCTGCTGAGTAAAACTAGGGGTCAGCAACCTAAAGCACATTGACCAAGTACCACATTTTCTCACTCCCAGTGAAGCATGGGTTGGGTCTGGAATGCCTCCCAACAGAGGAAATCCATGGAAAGAACTCTGGCTTTGTATCAGAGAAGAGACTGAAATTGTGGCTAGTGACTATCCCACTGTTCTTTTGACACACATAAAATGACAATGATCAGAATTTTAGAAATTTTCATTACATGGATATAAAGTCACTAGCATAATGCTGTTAGCTTAAAGTTGAAGGGCTCTTTGGATACAGAAGTTCAGAGCTGACACTTCAAAAACACAAACTACACTATCCTAAGATGAATGCACACAAAGAAACAAAAGTGTAGTCTAGCAATAAAAATGGAAAAAGGAACTACCCCACACTTGCATGATTTGATTACTAGCAACTTATCACTGGCTTCTTCTGACTGAAGAAGATGACAGGAAGTTGCAACAAACTGAATCCATCAGCTCAACAGCAGCAGCAAACCTTCCCAGTTGAAAAAAGACACAAACTTCCTTTACCTAGAGAGTCCATAAGGGAGGGAGAGAGGTATGCAACCTCTGTCAATTATTCAATGACTATCAAAATCCAAACAAAGAAACAAAAAAATGGGGGGAAGAGGAAGAACTAATCTCCACATCCAGTGTCAGATCTTTGAATGAACCAGCCTTTCTCATAGACCAAGTCACTTCTTTCTCGCTGTCACTTAAATATTTAAGTGAAAATATTTGTTAATCAAAGTCACTGGTAATCATAATAGTACACAATAGTGGTACAACTGCATCAGTTTGAAAATATGATAGATCTCATCATCAGAAGCCAAAATTTTTTTAAGTTAATTACAACCAATGCTATGCCATGTTTAGCTATGCCCTTTTGTCTTGGATAAAGGATCACATGGTCTTTTACAGACATGTGGGGGATCTTTCGACCATGTTGAGCATTTATTCACATGATACCACAAACTGACTCAAGGAAACAGTCAGTGCATGACTGAGATGTGAAATATGATGTGACAGGATGTGGGAAAGGCCAGTAAGTGTAGATAGCTTTCCAGATCTCATTAGGCTTTTAAAATTATTTTTAAGTGAAAGGTAAAACATTATAAAGTACTTCTAAACTCAGAGCTTTTGTTTTCTGTAACAGAAGGACTCTTTGAATACTTAATCACTTTGCCTTACTGAAAGTATGTTATCGGCAAATTAACTGCATGCTTCTCAATGAACTAGGGTAGAATTTTGCAAGGGCGTTTCTGCATTAAGTTGTTAAAGCTCTTCCAAGTGGCACTGACAAACATTTTTACAAAATAAACAATTCACTGGACGCGTCATTTCCTACTGTCCATCTCCCCCATGAAAGGAAAGGCAGCATCAGCCTGTCAGAGAATACACAGATTTCATTCAGGAAATGTGAAGGAATATCCAGCTGTTCTTCTCTATGGAGACAGAATGCAGGACAGCTGCCTCTTATGCAGAGGGGCAGAGTGGTGACCAACACGACAGAGATCTTTCCACAAGACCACTCAGTCAGGGTACCAAGTCATTTCAAAGATTCCATCTATAGGAGCAGTATAGCATAGGATGAAATCTCAGCATTTATGTTATGTGTCATTATTTCCAAACAGCCTCAATTCTAACATAAAATCTTATTCTGGATTAAGTACTGGCAAGCAGTCTTAAAAAAAAAAAAATTCCTGTAAACCTGTTAGCTGGCAGGCTTTACATATCCAGGAAAATTTGGGGGCAAGTAAAAGCAGGAAGAAAACCTAACAACCAGAGCCCATAAGCAGTATCTTAAAGAACACCATCAGGAAAAAGAAAACCAAGAAGCAATTATTTGTCGGAGTATTTCTAAACCTATCATAGTACACCACATCCCCATTTTTTTCTAAAATAAATCATTGTATACGTTTAAGGTTTCATCCAACATTTACAATTCATTGCATTTCTCTCCTCCTTCACCAACTTAAGATTTATGGATAAAGATGTATTACAGCAGTGTATTTTGGGAGGAAGACTGGAAAGTTTGTAAGAATGTTTGGGCAGTGGAAATACAACAGTCAAAAAAAGATGCTTAGAAATCAGACAGAGATTCCAACAGTTCAGACAGTGATGTCAGATCCTTATTACTTTTCCAAAATAAGCCTCTTCAGATTCTCTCTTATATCCCTCACTACTGATAACCAGCTCTGAAGAAGTGCTTATAAAATGCTTTGGTTTCCCCTACGTTCTATATTTTCACCTTGCTTTTCTACACAAGTGAACAAGCATTGCCTGGTGTATTGAGAATATCTCAACAATACCTGGGATGGGGAAGGGGGGGATTTTGTGCCCTGCACTGCAAAAGAACTATCAAAACAAATCACAAAAATTATCTAGGTTCCAAAATCCTCTGATCCCTGCACATATTACTGGTCAGAAAAACAGAGCCCTTTTCCCACCATAAAAAAGTCCAATCAACCATCAGGAAACAAGAGAGAAGCATGAAGAAGCTGAAGGAGTAAAGACACATCTGACCCAGTTCCATCAGTTCATTTCTACAACAAATTCCTGATAATCTATCATGTAGATGTCAAATTATGTATATTTTATATATATATATATATATATAGTTCTGAGGAAGGGCAGCATGTAATACATGAATAAAATTAATGCTACTGCCCCAACAAAGTCATAGGTAAACTCTGACTTGCTTGACTTAAAAATAACCACCAAAAAAAATCCTATTTCATGTCTGTAGCTACACTGCCTGCCTTAAGACCTCAGGTTCAAGTTCTGCAATGTCCAAGCATTACTAAACTATAGATAAGTGAGCAGATGAAACCAGCAACTGCAAAGACTCCACTTTAAAATGCCACATAAAAGGGCCTGTGAAACCCTTCTCCCCTTCAACAGTGTAGTGAAAAATATTCTCAGTGCCCATATAAGTACAAGGGAATCAAATGCATTGAGCTAGGTAAAATAGAATAGACCATGTTTTAAAACAAAAGCATATTTATAAAAAGAAGAATTTATAGTTTCAGGGTGAAGCCGGGGAAGAGGAATTAGATACAGGCAGAATGGGATACGGGGGGTGAGAAAAAAAGAAAAAAAAACAACATATGGAAAGACCAAGCTGAAGGGCCAAGATTTTTCTAAATCTGAAGATTTAAAAGAATTCACGAGGCCAGAAAGCTAAAGATCCACTTAACTTGCTGTGTTCTTACCCCTTCAGGCAAAAATGAAGTACCTCTTTACTAGTAGCTGTAGACTTACAAACATTTAAAATTGAGCAAAAAGGAACTTCCTCCAAGCAGTGAGTACTTTAAAAAGTGAATGAGGTAAATACAGCTCAAGGAGGGTGCCATGGATGGAATTAGTGAGGCTGATTTGTAATGTGGGTGGAAGGAGAGGATCAAAATTTCAGGTAAGGGGAAGTAAGAGACCATGAATTAGAGACCAGCAAAGGATATAGAAAAGTTTATGTCTGGAGACTTCAGAGAGTGAATGGAAAAAGCAGTAAGTCTTCAGAAGTGAAAGCTGGGAACCTGGGAACAACTTTCAACATATAATAACACCCGATTATGAGAAATTAAATATTCTGAATATAATTTTTTCAAAAAAAATTAAAAATTTTAAAAATCAAAGCCCAAATTTCTGTCATGGGTTGAATTTAACACAAATGCCTGAAAATTATCAGAAATTCCACCTACTACACTATTGTCGTCAACTAACACACACCTTGTTTGTCTTACTAACTAAAGTAAAAAAACCTATCCATCCATGCAAATTATTTCCATGCTTTCAAAGCCAGAATGGTTACATTTTGAATTCTGCACTTTTTTTTTTTTTTTTTTGAATGAGAAGGCCAGAATGTTGAAGTTGGTAGCTACTAGTAAAAAAAGAAGTACTTCATCTTTGTCTCAAAGGGTTACACCCAGCATGACAAGTTGTAAACATTTGTTTTTTCAACTTGGTTACTAACAGATGCTTTGGCTCCTCTTTTTTTCAGTAGATCAGTATTCCTGCCACATAAAGAGCTTTCAACATTGCTGTCACAAGAACAGTGAAACAATAGCCAGCTCAGTAGAGTATCCTATACCTGCAATATTATGCCCAGTTGTTTTGTCAGTGTAGTTTGACAGTACAGAAGGACTGAGCTAAGTTTTACAAAAGTCAAAAGCAATACAATGATACTTAAATGGAAAACTAGTGAATGACAAAAAACACAAACCAAACTTGACACACCATATTCTTCCCTAATGCCCTTCAAACTACTTTGATATCTACATACAAAAAGTTTCTGGGCAATAGTAACACTACTGATGCTCCCATTTCCTTGAACATTCTTATTTAACTCACTTATCTCTGCATAGATCCCAGCATATCAAATGGGGAAGGGAGGGAAGAGGAGGGGGTGGACATGGGAAAAAAAAAACCCAAACAAAAAAAGCAAACATTCAAACTGAGTGAAATAAAAAAATGTAATTCATTTTGTGGGAAAAAAATAGAAGCAGCAGCTCCTCTGGAAAACTTTGCCAACTGTAAGTCTGTAAGGACAGAGTTGAAAATGCTTATGCTCTTCCTACTGCACAACATTTAAAATTTACCTGTCAAGCCCTGTGAATAGAAAAGCTTCAGTCTTCGGAAGAAAATCCAGCTGAAGGTCTGACATTAATATAAAATAAAATACCAAAAGGGCCATAAAATAAAAATAAAAACCCAAGGCCTATAAAAAGAAAAAAAAAGTTAAAGTAAAACATCAACAACTCAGGAATATTAGACTGAAAATTGATTTGATTTTAAAGAAAAATACACATATTTCTACTGCTGTTCTTGTGAGATAGGATGGTGTTTTCCTTGTTGGTTTTTTTTTGTCTCTTTCTGTTGGAGGAAAATTCAAGCTCACAACATTTCTTGTTTAACATGGAGTTACAGTTTGCATTGTTTGGGAAAGAGAGGTTTGTTTGTCTATTACCAAGATTCCAAACCAAGTAGCTCTATTTCCAGAAGAAAAATGAAAATCAAATAAACGTGCAGAAAGTATTTTTAAAACAAGCTAAGAAAGCTTCCAAGCTGTACTTTTTCTTCAATGAGAACCTCTGTAGAGCTAAAGCTTGCAACAAAACCAATGCTTTCTCACAGAAGAAAGCTTAAGCCCAGCTAAAAATATTCATATGCTCTGTTTTCTTTAACTGAAAATAGTAATCCTGACAACCATAGACACAGAGCAGAGCCGATATTAATACAAGTCTCCAAGGGAGATATTTCATAGATAGATTAGGGACTCATCCTTTAACCACCTATGGCACACTGATCATTTACAACAACCAAGCATGCACATCCCCCTTCTGAAATAGATAACCTCCTAGCAAATAAAAACAAATCTAGACACTCTAAATTCTGTAAGAATTCCCATGGTACTCCATTTCTACATAAAAAAACATTTCTTAAACCATGAAAAAAATGCAGTTATATCCATCAGTCTATCACATTAAGATTTTAAGTCAGAACACATTAGTGGAACTCCAGTTAGTAAGTGTTTAAATTTACTTCATAAAGAGCTGCATTTTTAATTGTTGGACCTTTACCTCAGGAGAGAATTCAGGTGAAGCATCAAGTTTTTAATTGTTTGCTACAGCTCAGAACAGCAGGGGTGGATTTCCTCCCTGAGCCCTCCATTGTTGCAAGCTGCACAGTCAGAGTTTCCCCTTCATTGTGCTAATGCTGGGCCCAGCCACAGAACCCTACAGGAATCTAGCAGCCAACATCTCAGATTCTTGTCATCCTCTAATGCCTTGACGTCAGCTCTTTTAGAGCTCTACACGGTGATACAGTGAAGAGCAACTTTCTCATACTGCAGACACCTATGTGAACTTCAGTTAGAGTAGCAGGGCAGCTGCTGGGAAAGCGAGAGCCAGGTGAGAAAAAAAGTGCACAACTGGATCTGGTTTAACTAGCAAGCAGCCATAAAAGAGAACACCTGGCATTCCTTGTATCCACTACACTCGTAGCAACTCATTGTACTAACTTGTTAATTTCTAGGAAAAAAAAATATTTATTTAGTTAAGCATGCTAACCTTGTTACAGCACCAAGGGCCGGCTGGATAATCTGGCATTTGCTGTTCCCCAGCGCACACAAAACTACAACAGTGGCAGCTCAGAACAGCAGTCAGGCTAGAAAAACCAGCATGCTCAGAAATTTTCTTCCAAGCTAGTCAGAAATGGTACTGCACTTTATGAAGGGAGACCTATTTAGGTGTTGCCAGATTACAGGAGCAACAATTTGTTTGTAACCTTAAAATATTCCTACTCAATTATTTTGTCTGTCAGATGACAGAAGACCTGTAAAGGCCTTCAGTTTCCTCTGGAAGGTTTTGGTTCCCTACAATGGACTCTTTTTCTTCTTCCACCCAACACAGATGGCCTACTCAAAACAAACAGTGATCTTCAGGTTTATGTAAACATTGTGGTACCATTTAAAGCACATTAAGAAAAAATCCAGTAACTGCAGAAAGAAAAGAACCTACCCTAAGGGAACACCAAAACCCACCTTCCAGTCTCAAGAGCTTTTTTCCTCTCAAATGCTTTTGATGCCTCACTATCTAGCTCACCCTTTTTCACAGGATACCAACACATTTGGATAAAGCTTGGAAATAACTCTGCTGATCTCTATTTGTGTATTACCCTCCTACATATTTTTTCACCCTAGTATCTACATTCCACCCCCTAATGTTTTCTTGATCTCATTCCCACAGCAACACACTCCAACAGGGAACATTTCCAGTAACTATTCCATAGGCACCCAGCTATGACTTCAGACTTGACAAGGACTGAGTAAACAGCTTTTAAATATCACATTCAGTTAAGGGCCACTATTTGAGGTTCCTTGCTTTAAGGCAGATTCATTAAGAGGAACAGCATAATAACTCAAGAAGTGTTATGTGTACATTTGGAACTCAGCTGGCAAATTGGCTCCTGGAACGATTAACATTCAAGTGGCTCCTGATGGGCATCCACTCACAAAGGAGCTAACTCCCTGCTTCAAACATCCAGCAAGCTCTACAGTCCCAAATTCTCAGAATTATTTCCATTTTGTTACTGCTCATTTACTTGTTCTTCATCAGGGTCATGGGGTGAGAAGAACATGATAAGTATTATCTTGAAGTCCTCGGTCTAAGGAACAAAGCATATCTAAGATAGGACTACTTGTTAAACCCATAATGGCCTAACCTCTGATCCTAGACAGTGCTACCACTCAGTAGCATGAGTGCAAAAGGCCTTGCACGTAATGATAAACATGTGTATAAAATATACAGAGCAATGGAAACAGCTAATTCATTGCAAGAGAAAAATGTAGTTTCACCCTTAAGTAAATTTCACCAAACTCTGCAAATTCAGACATATACCCAAGTCCCTACTCACACTCTGAGGCTGTGGCCGGGGCACAGAATGCTTGGTTTGAAGCTATTGCTACACTTGCTGTCCCTTCCCACACTCTGCAACAGAAGGACTTTCATTTATACTTGAACAAACCTGTGGCTATGTTGTGAGCTAACTCAAACGAACACTTGAAAGAGAAGGAAGAGAGCTCAAATCAGTATTCCAAGCTTGACACCAGACATTTGCCAACACCGCGCCACAGCTGAAGTCTCTGTTACGTGATTGAAATGATTTGATGCAAAGAGAAAAGGAAAATTTCTTGGGTTTTCTGAAAACATCTCTCGCTTCCTGAGACAGCCCTGGAAATCATATGAAAATTATTTTTCTCCTGTTCTCTTTAAATTTTTCAAATACATCCACTATGCCAAGCAACAGTGAATGGGAACCTGAAGATATACACCAAGTGTTTCTGGCACTAAGCTAATCAAAGCTGTTTGGCCCTGCCCCTTTCCCCACACAACCAGCTCTATCTTCAGCCCCTGGAGAGTAGCTCCATCTCCTAACCATGTTTTTATTATAATAAAAATGATAAAAACAAAGGGGAGTTGCTTGGGTAAAGCAGGTCAGAAGCAGTTATTTTGTAGGTAAACATCTAGCTTTAAATATGATTTTAGGGAACAAATGAAATAACACTAAATTCTCAGAAACACTGCAAGTGAATTAAAGGTGTATCTCACCATGAAGGCTGGTATTTTAAAGGATATCAATATTACACTTACCAAAATCCACATTTGCTCCAATATACTAATGGCATATTAAGCATATACAGTTCTTCATGGTAAAATCCTGTGTCAACTACTGACATCTACTTGTAACGTAAAAAAGCTCCGCATTACAGGATTGCTGTCCAGCAAAAGGAGAATTGTGTTCAGAAGGTAGGATACCAACCAGAGCCACTTCTTTTTTTATTTCTAAGCATTAAATCACACATTTTCCTATCATTTCATAGAGTAAATTCAACCCTGTGATGAACAGGAGCAGATTTTGGCAACTGGCTTGGCGGGAGCTCTACACCCTGAGTGCTGCTCAGACTCAGGGTAAGCAAGATGAACTATAAAACTGCCTAACTGTCCAGCCAAGTTTCTCCTGCCAGGAGAAGAAACTATGTGTCATGGCATGGCCAGCCATTTAGTGGGCACACCTTCTATTCATCATATTCCAAAATATTCCAGCCAGTTGCTGGGCACACTCTCTATTCACCATATTATAAACAAACAAAAAATCCAGCAGAGGGAATTTTTAAAAAAATCTTTTCTTATTTGCCTTGAATGTACAGAGAGAATAACATCGCCATGTTTCTCACCGAATTCAGACAGATCTTTTTATCTACAACTGGTTTTAATAAACAATTTTTCAATGGAAAAGCATAATCCTGCATGCAAAAAAAAAAAAAAAAAAAAGATATGACAGGATCCTTTCCCAAAGCTTTTCCCCATAGATCTGATAACAAAATTCCGTATTAAAGAGCCGCAGTGATTAAGTTATATAGGAGTTCCAAGCTTTAACTAACATCAGAGCTTGAAAATTTACAAAACACTACCTTCTTCGCAGTTAGCATAAACAAACTTTCTCAGCTGTTAAGAGTACCAGCAATTACTCCACAGAACTTCAAACAGTGACTTAAGAACACATTGGCTGGTAAACAGTTTTCAGCTGCAGATTAACAACACTTTCAACCCGGCTAGACAAGTTAAAAAGAGCTGTAATGCAATATATTACATCATTTGGTAATATATTTAAAGAAAAATGCTATTTCAACTGAAATTCTTCCCATATTGCACACATTTTCCTATCATCTCAGAGAGCGAACAGTAACTGCATACTATTCAAAAATGTATTTGTGGACCATTTTCAGTAAAACTGGGAGTTGTCTTCTTTTCTGGTATATCCACATTTTTTCCTCAAATCCAGCGTTTCATGAGCAAATAAGACCATCTTAAGGAAATAGGTAAGACTGTCAATAAAGAACTTCTGTAGCCAGAAAGGCATGGCAACTTGATTTTTCTCAGTACCAAATTATATGTGAACGCTGATAAAAGGCCTGAAAATCTCTCTGCAGGGTTAATGCAATGAGCCCTACTGTTAGCTACATGTTCCTCGAAACTGAGAAGTGGATGCTGGCAGATGCTTGAAGTCACATAAAAGGAACTTAGGTGTCAAGCAGCAGCCAAAATTCACTGTACCAAACAGCTTTATGGCAGGCAACAGGCTTAGAGAAACTGTCAGAACGGCCAAAGTTTTAATTGTGTCTTTTTGCTTGTTTTTATGTTCCTGCTCACAAGTAAAACTGAAGACTTTCAAAACATACTGCTTTTGCCACTCCCTAACCTGGAAAAAAACACTATTATCCTACACTCAGTCCTTACAACTCTGCTTAAGTACACAGAGTCTTAAAAATGCAGTAATTATCTATACTGTAATTATACCTTCTACATTGATTAACAATATAATTTCTCAATGCCTACATATAAATGTGAAATGGTGACAAGGCCTTAAGTGAATAAATACCTCTCCTTTTATGAGTCTTCCATATTCACGACAGCCATGACTGCAAACTGATTTGATCACTGCTTAAATACTTCAGTAAATTGCCATCATCTGCACCTGTTTATCCTGGAGCCACCTGGTCAGCAATCCAAGTAATCCATTTTCACAAACAGTATGGAAGCTTCACAAAAATGTTCATGTTAAAAGAATCCATCCACCATGTATTTTGTCTATTCTATTTACGCATAACTTCAGCAGTTTTACTAGTATTTTGGTTCCCTCTAGTTCCTAGTGAAGTCACTGAGTAAACTCATTTTCTTCAAACGTACCTGACAAGTTAAGGAAAAATCCTCCTCCTGATCTATAATCGGGGTAGTTTAATTTAGGATTTTTAAAATATACTCTTTAACGTCAGATTTTCTACTATAAGCAAAATAAAAACACAGAGGCCTAACACGTAAAAAGAAACAAGCCAGCCCTTTTACTACTCCAAACAGATGCTGCTTGTTTGTTTTCTTCTCCCTAGAGTCGGCAAGTTCCCAGAGCACCGAGGAGGGCGCAGCCCTTCCAAACCGCCGTCACTCTCACCCAGCGAGCTGAAAGTTGACTCCGCACACCTAAGGATGCCCCGACCGGCAAGTGCTGACCTGCACGGATTTGCCAGAGGCGCCGATCCGGCAGGTCCCGGCAGCGCTTCAGTCCGGCAGAGGCACCGGGACGGTAACGCCGGCGGGCGGGTTGCGGCTCGTCCCTGCGGGAACTGCCCGTGGCGCGGGGCTGGCGCTGCAGCCGCTGCTTGGTCGGGCACGGCCAAGGAGGGCGGCGGCCGACGGGCCGGTCCCGCAGCCCCGGCCAGGAGAATCGGCCGAGATGCCGTCGAGGCGCCGCGGCCGCTCCCGCGGCCGTTTAACGGTGGCGCCGCTCCATCTGCCCGGGTCCCGCCCGGGGCTTCCGCCTCCCCCCGCCGCAGGAGCCGCGGGAAGGGCACAAGGGAGCACGCCCGCCCCCGGCGCTGGGGAGCCGCCTCTTGCCGCTGGTTGCTCGCCAAGCGCCGCACCTCGCAGCCGGACGCGCACGGCACCGGCCTCCCCGACCCGAGCTGCCCCCTTCGCTCTCACCTCACCCCACCCAGCCCCGCGCACGGTCCGGCTCGGCCCCGGCTCCCGCCGGGTGTCCCTCCGGAGCCGGGGGCGGCCGCGCTCCCGCCCGCGCCCTGAGCTGCTCTTACCCGGAGGGTGGCGGCGCGCCCGCCGGCCGAG
>VZUI01032665.1:0-12201 GCA_013401135.1 Cettia cetti
ATAATTTGTGAGCCTGGAAGGCATTTTGGCTTTTTCAGGGAAATTTCAGTTTTACTTACGGAAACAAGCAAAGTTTGCATCATAAAAAAAAAAAAAAAAAAAAAAAAAAAAAAAAAAAAAAAAAAAAAAAAAAAAACAAAAAAAAACCCAAAACAAACAAACAAACAAACAAAAAAAAAACACAAAAAAAAAAACCACTGGAAAGAGAGCTGGGTCACCAGTAATACTTCACTAATACTGGTCACCAGCCATACTTCAGAGGAAGTAAAACAGCCAAGAAGGAGCTGAAAATATTGTCTGATCTCTTTCAAAGGGAAAATTGAAATGAGATGGAGATAGCAATGAGTGCCGAGCTGTTTCTGCCAGCAAGGAAATACAGACCCACCATGTCCTGTCCTCCTTTGTGTCTGACTCCACAGCCCCCACCAGCATCCCCTCTTTGGAACTTTTCCAATATTTAGTACCTGTGTAGGAGCTCTACGTCACTGCAAGTAGGAGAAATTTACCATGAGCATTATCAGGTCTTTCTTTTGGGCAGCAACAACTCTCAGACACAAACTCCAATGCTGAACCAATGATTTAATTGTAAAATGTACTCCTGAGTTTAGAAGGAAAGCCCAAGATATATAATTCAAGGGAAAACTCCATCAAAATACATTTTGCTCAAGCAGAGTTTGCCTGATTAAGATGTAGAGGAAGAGACAAGTAAAGTGTATGTAAAGACAAATTTTCTAAAAATCAACAACTCACCCTTTACAGAAACATCCATGCTCACATATAAACAGGAGGAAAGACAGGCAGGTAGCAGAAAGTGGAAGGGGTTAAAGAAATAAGGAAATGCAGTGCAAAAAGCTAATTTTGGAGGAATATATTTGTTTCAAACATCGGTTGAGTAGGGCAGAAACAGAGCCATTGATATGCTGATCACTGTAACAACACAGAGCAGAGACAATTTAAAACTTTACTCCTACATCTGATTCAGGGTATTGTTGAATAGCAGTTGTTGGAATTTATACAAATAACTATTCCTCTAGTCTAGGTTCATGATATTTTATTAATCTTTCTACTATTACTATTATTATTAATAATACAGGAGTGCTGTTTTTGCAACTCTGCATTGTGTTGTTGCAGAAATCTGCACTTTGAAGAATTTCCTTTCAAAATTGTAAAATATTTATACAATAAATCATCAGATGATTTAAAATTAAATCATTCTGGTTGTATTTATGTTCATGAATCAAATGTGACTTTTCTCGCTTTACGTAGGTCTGTGCTGTTTTCAGCCTCAACCTTTGCAAGTGACATTTTCATTTAGAATCTTATCATTTCATAATTATTACCTTTCAGAACTCCTAGGGAGAGAACAAAAGCTTCCTCTTTGTATTTCCATTGTTATGTTTCTTTGAAGAACAAATTAAATTTCAATCCCAGCCAAAACAAGTTTTTAAAGTACAAAATAAATTGGAAATTACGTGAAAAAAATAACAAGCTGTGCAAGCTTAAAGCAGCCTCTTGTGATCACAGGTATAATCTAGATAATTTATTGCTGTGTTTTCTTTGTTTAAGCAGGAGACCAAGCTCAGCCCATGGAAACATGGCAAACATCTCACTGAAGGTGATCTGAGCTGCTCTGAACTGACACCTGGATTCTTGTGAGGTTAATAAATGAGAATGTTTATGTCCCCAGAGCGACTATTTACCATCTTTGAGATTATTGTTACCTTTTAATTGTCCTATGAGCTCTCCAAAGAGGAGTGATCTGATCATTTCTCAGCTCCCGACCAAAATGTGAGGCTACACTCTGTAAAATCCCACATTTACTCGGATGCGACTGATAGTAATCCTTATTATAATAAGATTCTTCTAATTTCACTCCAGTGGGCAGATTATTCCTTTTTTTTTTTTTTTTTTTAAGGTAAATTTTGTGGCTCAGACTCATAGAAGAGGCACAACAGCAACAGTAAAATGGAGCAAACAAAATAATTTGCGAGCCTGGAAGGCACTTAGGCTTTTTCAGGGAAATTTCAGTTTTGCTTACGGAAACAAGCAAAGTTTGCATCATCATAAAAAAAAAAAAAAAAAAAAAAAAAAAAAAAAAAAAAAATCAGGCTGAAAGTGGGAGGAGGAGGGGGGAAAAATCAAGAGGCCTGGAGAGTGTTCAAGTCCCAGCAAGGGTCAGGGATGTAAGTGGCTCCTGGCAGCCCCGTCCGGATGAAGAGCCGGGGTGGCGGCACTCGAAGCCTGGCAGAGCGCGCGGCGCTGATGGCAACGAGGGGCAGAGAGAGGCACTCACCTCCTAAAACAGTGACACCTGGGTGATCCACCCTCCTTCCCAAGCCTGGCAGACACAGCTCCTCCAGCCCACAGAGGGGTTTGTGGGATGCACCAACACCCCAGAGGAACAAGGAGCTCAGGGAGGGCATGGCCACACGCAGGGCCCTGTGCCTCAAACAGACCCGGCGCCTGCTTTGATTTTGTTGTGAGTCCATCGTGCTTTAACCTCTAAATCCACTGAAATCCACCCATTCCAAGCTAAAAGTAGCTGCTCAGTCCCAAAATTATGAGCAAAACAGAATAAAACAATATTTTGTTTGGACTCAAAGAAGTAATTTATTGAAAACAAACATTACAAATCTATTTTATCTCCCCCCTGGAGCCTTGCAAAGAGAACCAATATTCAGCTGATATATTTTGTGTATGACCACAGTTATACATTAATCTCGGTGATTTAAGCTGAAGTGGTGCCTAAACGCCCTTGGCCAACAAGGAGCCCCTCACACAAGGCACAAAGTTCCACCACGGTAGAGAGCTGGGACAGGGCTTTGAGACACCAAACCCCCCTCAGCTTGGAAGGGGTTGGGGCTCAACTCCTTCATTATCAAGGTCTCCAACCAACCTCGAGCATCTCCAGCTGCCTGGTTTTAAATACACCACTTTTTCCAATCAATGCCCTTCCCAAACCACCACTATCACCTCTGCTACTGAAACCACCTTGCAGTTTTTCCAGGTTTTTTTAATTCCCAAGTGTAGCATCCCTAAATTTTTGCCTGATGTAGATATCAGCCACGAGGCCAATCTTACAGTGTTATAAATGACACGGGAAAGAGTCCCAAATCATGTCAGCCAGAGACGTAAACAACTTAATTTTTAATCCTTTCCAGTGACATCACTGTTTCAGGAGTGAAAAAAAGAAGATATTATTTCAGTCATTTGATCTTCTTATTTTGGATATGCACTGGATTACTTAGGGGGGTTTAATCCAATTAAGATTGCCTCTCTCAGGCTAGACAAAAACCAATGGGGAGATCTTTCTCAGTGAAGGACAAAACTCACCCTCAACAAAGGGAGAAGCTGGTTCATCAATATTTCTCAGATACTATTTTAAACCTGCTACTTCTTCAATCCTGTTCTTCAGAAAAATTGGTTTGGGTTTTGCCGTTTTTTTTTTTCTTTTTTTCTTTTTTTTTAAGAGAATAAAATGTAAATCTACTGCCATCAACTTGTGTTATTCCAAAGCTCTAAGAAGAAAACCACCTGGTATTTTTCTTCAGCCCCTCTATATGCATATGCAAATCCAACAGCTTCAGGATCTGCCAAACTATTTACCAAGTTTGTCAGGGAAACAGCCTCCGAAACAATTTTCTTTCAAAATAATTTTCTGTGATTCTAAATTCTTCCTCTGAACGCTATTTTTGTCTCTGAAAGCATATTCACCCTTGCCAGTCTGACTGCTTGTTAAGGAAAAAAAAACAACAAGAAAAACACTGAAATCTCACTGTTGGCCTATGTTCTACTGAGAGTGTTCAAACATCAGGATCTCAACAGTATCCCAGCGCCTGAAAAACATCTCCTTTTCTTTGAAATCTGCCTGGGTTGTGGATGAGAAATTGCCAGTAGAAATTACAACATTTGCCATGACTGAGATGGGGTGGGTTTTCACATTTAGATTGAATGAAACCATGGAAAATGTTGTTAGTAACAACTCCAGTGTTATAAAAAATCACCAAGTGACAGATTTTGAGATTAAAAGGAAATATTAAAAATCCCCTTCAATATTTAAAGATTACTTAACTAGTAGCACTTCACTTGACACTGACTCATGTCATTTTCTTTCATTCCTCTTTTGATCCATGCAAAGCAGTTACACGATTGCAAATATCTTATCATGTCACCTTCTCATATGGATATGAGATGAAAGAATATTATCTCAAGCTGAGTGATAAGTCCTGTACCAAAACTACGGGTGGAATCTGCACAATCTGATGCTAAATGGGAGCAGGGGGCTGGCAGCACTGGGCATATTTTTTTTTTTTTTTCTCCTGATGTTCTCTGTTGAGGATAGTTGAGAAAAAGGGTCTTATTTTAATGGGTTATTCAAGGCTCCTAATTAACCATTGAGATTTTACACCAGGTTAGCTGAGCTTCTTGTCAAGGCACAGGGATCACTCAAATTGCCTTTATTTGCATGATTACGAAGTGGCAAACCATCAATACTCCTTCACCTCTGATTTTAAACATGAAAAGGGCATCAAAAGGCCTATTAACATGAAATAAAATTAGCCCTCATCTGTTTTATTTTAAAGGGACTCTTCCCTCCCCCTTTTCTCCCCCCTCCTCCTCCTCCTTTCTTTCTTATTTAGGGAACTGGGTTCCTTTCCCATACTTGGTATGTAGTACATCTTTTTTTCTCAGAGTTAATTCTCCAAGTCTGGTCTGTCAGCCAGTATAAACAACACTTGATGAATGAGACTCAAGGTGTTTAGTCACCTGAAGCAGCTGTTTGAAGTAACTCTACACACAGCCTGAGGCCCGTGTTTTCACAGCTGTGGGAACTCTTCAAAAGCTTTTCCTCTTGGCCTGCTCCTTTGCTGTGGCTTTAGACTCTTAGCGCAAAATCTGGACAATTTCAAAAGGGCACAATGAAACTAGAGACAGCAATTTTTGATGATTTTGGGCCAAAAAAAGGGCCTAGAATAAATAAATGAAGTACATTTGAAAGTGCTTTACCTAGGTGGGCTATATATCTAAGAACTGCTCTCTCTACATGTGCCCATGCACTCACTTAAAAGGGGACACGGGGGGGTTCAAGCCCTGCTCTCTGTTTACAACTATTTTCACTTTCTTCTCTGATGCGGCAGATTAAAAGCTGAATGTTTATGGGCCTGGAAAAGCCCATACCTGAAATAAACTCAGCAAGTTTCTCAAAGTTGGAAAGCTCTCCTAACTCATAAATAGACCTGCAGTGATTGGTGATCTGCTCTCCCCACTGGGAAGCTTTGGAGAATTGGCCTCGTGGAGGTCATGTGATTGCTTCTCCTGGATCCAGGGCTGTGCCTTTGTGATATATCTCACTGTGTCCATGTAGGTAGCCAAAGAAGTGATGGGCCCAAATTTAAAAAAAAGTAATAAAGCAAAATTGAGCAAGAATTGGCGCTGAGCTGGCAGAGGAATCACAGTTTTGCAAACGCGGGACCCAATCGTGCAGCTGGGCTGAAATGTTATATGCGGAATGAGGTCATGGATCAGAAAATGGATTTTATTTGGAGGTGGGAGTGGACTGCGAGCCTCAAAGCGGGGGTGATGAATTCGCTGGAAAATCCTGAGCGCCAACTGGCCAGGTTGTACCTCCCCTGGATGGCAGCACAAGGCTCCTCGTGGGCTCAGGTATTACTCAGCCCTGTGAGTAACAGCAGGGCCACCACAGCAGCACCACAAGGTGGGCATCCCATGGGAAAGGGACATGGAAAACAACTCCAGCAGAGCATTGACGTGAGCCCCAGAAAGGGATGTGAGTGGACAGATTTAGTCCAGGAGGCTGTGTCAGGTGGATGCTTAACTCACTGAATAACTCCTTCCACTTCTGAGATCCCCCAAACAAGGAAACAGGGATGCATCCAACCTCAGCTTTCAAATGTGTCTGACAAAAGGCATCAGGAAGCTTGCCAGGAAGAGTGAGGATGGGACAAACTACTCCTGAGACAGTAGAACAAACATGCCCCAGCCGTAGCTGTTTTAACACCGCATGCCTCCCACACACTGCTCCATAAATCCTTCTTCTCTTGCCTCTCATTTTCTCCAGTTTACAAAAATTCTCATGTTAACAGAAAACGTTTAGTTTAAATTGATCCTCAGCCATCCTTGGCATGTATTACACACGCTCACTCTTTTATGTTTTATAGCTTATGTCATCCTGTATTTATCATTTAGTGAAGGCCTTATATTTTTGGCTTGCTGTTGCCCCTTATCAGATGATAAAATGTTCCCTCAGGAGGGAGAGAATTTTTATGAATTATGATGATAGTATAGAAAATAAATGACTTATTGGCACTACAGTCAGGCTATACATGGAAATGTGTTCTTCGAAAGTTTATAGAATCAGAGAATCACAGAATCCTGGAATGGTTTGGGTTGGAAAGGACCTTGAGGACCACCTAGTTCCAATCTCCTGCCGTGGTCTACATGAGAAAGAGGTGTGTGCCAACAGTGCCACTCCCAGGGAAGGGAATTCCCTGAGGTGAGAGTGGCCATGGGATGACAAGGAAGATGTGTCTGTCCCGTCATAGGTTTAGGATGAGCCCTGGGGATGAGTTGTCCTGAGGTCTCAGCACAAAACTGTCTGTTCCTTCATGGCTTTCACTTTCCTATGCCAGGCAGGAGGTGGTGGAGTTTCCAGATGCTCTGAGAACAGCAGGGCAGAAACATTTCCGGAGTAGATAATGAAGATTTGAACATAAATATGACTTTTAAAATATATTCTATATCTCTATATATCTAGATTTATCAATATTCTATATATCTATTCTATTGCCCACACCTGGATGCCCACAGGTCCCTGGGTACCTGTGTTTTGCTATGATACTGAAGGTCAAATGGTCCAAACTCTGTTCTGGTCATTGACTTCACCCTTCTAATTTCCTCCCACCCCATCCTCACTCCTGACCTACTGGAGAGCTTTCAAGCAGCCAGCACCAAAGCACATCTTGTACTACCAGATTCACAGCTGGGCTGGTCCCTTCTCTGCAAAAACATGACATAAATACTGACACTGGTCACCATAGACATCAACAGAGTCAAACTTTGCTAATGAACCACTGCAAAATTCCAAATAAACAGACAACCCCACTGCTGAACAGCGCATTGCAGCCCTTCCCACCATGCACACCAGACAATTATACATAGAGAGGCTTGCTGTCTTTCTCCTCAGCAGCAAATTAAATAAGAAGAGAAGTTTTAGGTAGTTAAAGATATTTGCTTAATCTTAACTAGAAAAGTAGTTTAGACTGCCAAAGCCTGGAGCTACAAAAACAGCCCACAAGCAGCCAGAGGAGTGCTCTCTTCAGGCAGGTACTCCAAGATAAAATATGGCTTTATTTTAACTTTACAGGTAAATCCTGTTCAGGTGAGTGAGGGCACCCAGGCAGCAAGGCCACTCACTTCTGTCTCCCAGCTAGAACCAGATCTGCCTTTTGATTTTGCTCTTTGCAAAGCAGATTCTCAAGCCTGGCCTAATAAACAACCGACAACTCCCAGCGCAGATTCAGGGTTTTGTGAGTGGCCTGGGGCTCGCAAGGGGACATTCCTGGAACACACCACAGCCAAGGAGGATGCCACCTTCATGACATGGACTTCTCTTGACCATCATCTCCGAGCCCCTTGGTCAGCCAGCCCAAGGACTGAGCCAGCTTTTAGGTTGGAATAGGTTTAAAGGGAATAAGGACTCTAAGGCTTATTTTTAAGGGGAAGCTAAAGATTTCATAGAAGCTGAACAGCAGAACCCTAAGCCCCATATGAACAGTAAGGTAAACATTCTCTGGAGCATTTTATGAGTTCCTTCTCACCACAAATGGCAGCATTTTACAACACAATCTAAGTGAAACACATTCAACAGGTCACCTTTGCAGTGTGATGACTCTGGGATCCATTTGCTGTGACAGAGCTGTGCCCTTCCAACCTCATCAGCTGGATCATTTTTGAGGTGATTTTATAGAGTTTGTAGATGAAAGGAATGAAATCTGGGAGGACTGACTCTAAAGCAACAATATGCTTTTGTTATGCAATCTTATACCTCCATTAACCAATATTCAAAATTGTTTAATGCATAGGTAATGGCAACTATATATAGGAATGGTGTTTTGTCTTTAAAGAAGTGAAATCCATTAAACTTTATGTGATGAGATGTTAAAGTAAGAATTGTTGAGAGAACCTTACTCCACATATGCATGTAAATGGCTTTATGGGGATATCCTGTTGGAGATGATGGGTTCCTTATGAGCAACAGCTCCTGAGCAAAAGGTTCCCTATCCTGTAAACACAAAAATGTGAAACACAGCTGGGAAGCTTGCCTACAGGCAAGGCTTCAGGTGAGTAAAAGGAGCAGGCCAAGTTTGAGGAAGAGAATTCAGGAAGACTTATCAATGCTTTTGCTCAGAAAAGAGAAAAGGAAAGGAAAAAAAAGAAAAAAGAAACACAGGGAAAGAAAAAAAAAAAGAAAGAAAAAGAAAAAATGGGGGGAAAAAAGGAAAAAGAATGTAATTTACTGCCTAGCTTCTAAAAATGTGGTGTAATATTTCAGGCTGAACACGTATGTGTACATATTATATATATAACATGGTGGTTATTAGAGAGGCCAGAGACACCACAGTGCAAGGTTTTTCTTCTCTCTGTCTCTAAAACATTTTCCCAGGTTAAGTACAATTCCCATGACCATCATAATGGTTCATCTGGCTCTCGGGCTGGATCGTGGTACTGTGCGTTGTGTTTGGCTGTGAATACCCGTGCACCCAATGATTTCCTTTTCCATGACATTTCTGAGAAACAAATACTGGACCTGATTCACATCCAGCCACAAATATGAATCAAAACCCAATACAAAATTGGATACACGTTGGAAATTTGATAACTTGTGAATATGAATTTACTCCTGTAGTCACTGAGCTGCTAGTGGAAATCTGGAGCATGCTTGGAATTACAATTTTTGCTGTCCAAAAACGTGCATAGCTTGTTCCCTGTAATCGTGTTTCTGATGAAGTCAAAGACAGAAATCCCACTGAAAGAGCTTGGAAGGAAGGACTATGTTTTAAAGATGTACACTTTATGGAAGCTTTCCTACTTGCTGTCCTTTCAGTGTAAAATATGAGTCTTTCTAATCCCTTTCTTCTTCTGTGTATTAATAGAGACTTGAAACAAAGAAGTTATAATTTTTATAAATTGGAATGTAGTGGCCTCTGTTTTCTAACACTTGCCAAAGCATATGGGGTCAAACCCAAACAGTCACCCACCCTGGCCAGTTACATGTCTTATTTAAACAATAAATTAGTGTCAAAGTTTCCAGTAATTAATTTCTCTACCCATTTACATATTTCATTCCTTTCCTTTTTTTTTTTTTCTTTCATGTTTTGAAACTGTAACGCACTAACATCTATTTAAAGCAACCTCCCCTACCCGGTGATTGATGTTAGATACAACAATTACAATGCCAGTACCAGGGATAATTTTTTGCAGATGTTGTCAAATTACAGGTTAAATGAGGAAAAAAGTTCCTTTCTTCCGGCCACCCACTCTAGCTCCCTTGAAATAGGTGCACATACTGTATATCCTGTGCTGTAGGTGCAGTAATTCCCTGTCCAGTCACTCATCTGGTTTAAATGACTTCCATTTGCCATTTCAAAGGATGACAGAACACTGTGTTCAGATTGTTTTGCAGGTACCAAAAATGCAGTAACTCTGCTTTGTGTTTTAGCTGGCAAAGAGAAGTGAGCTCGATCTGGCAAGGCTGTGCTGGTTTCCCCCTTAATATAAATAACATTTGCCATTGTGGAGAAAAAAAAAAAAGAAGAGAATGGTGGGGGGAGAGGAAAGAAAAAGTGAGGTTAGATTGTTTTAACCCTTCATAAACCTTTGCACTCTGAGATAAAACAGGATCCTTGTCTTTTGTTATAATCATAACAGTGTGTGTTTGGTGTTGACAGCAGAAAGATTGAGCATAGGTCCTGCAGTCTGGGGAGAGGTGATGAAACTTCTCCATTACCCATCCCTTGTAGCAGGAGCCAGGCACGGTGACATTCCCTGAAGGCAGGAGAAGGAAGGGAATGAGCCACGGAGAGAATATGGAAAAAATCAAGAACAATCCAAAGGTCTGGCTTTGCCTGCCCTTGTGTGAGGCCGGGATCGTGCTGTGCTCAGGAGGGGAGCAGAGTGTGCAGCTCCCGGGCCCAGCCAGGTGGAGAGCTGCAGCCTTGGCACAGCCCACAGCCAGCCCTGGAGTGGAACGTGGTGGCACTGCCATGGGCCAGGTGACACTGCCATGGGCCAGGTGACACCGAGGAGAGCCTGGACACCAGGCACCCGTCCCAGGCACGTTTGTTCCCTGGTGTGTTGGGGTTGCTGGGGCAGGTTTTGGTAGCAGGAGGGCTGCAGTGGTGGCTTCTGTGGGGAGCCCCTAGAAGTGGGAGCTGAAGCAGGTTTGCTAGCAGAACTTGGGAGCCCTCGTATTATCCACATTGGAGCAGCTCCTGAAGAACTGAATCCATGGAAGGGGCTCACATTGGAGCAGCTCCTGAAGAATTGAGCCCATGGAAAGGGACTCACACTGGAGCAGCTCCTGAAGAACTGAATCTGTGGAAAGGGACTCACACTGGAGCAGCCTCTTCCTAAAGGATTGACCCCATGGAAGGGACCCAGATTGGAGCAGCTCATGCAGAACTGGAACCCAAGGGAAGGACTTATGTTGGAGAAGTTCATGGAAGCCTGTGTCCCATGGAGAGAATCCCAGGCTGGAGCAGTGGATGAATGTGGAGACCAAACCCTGAGAAGGAAGGAGCAGCAGAAACATCTGAAGGAGTGACCACAGCCCCCATTCCCTGTCCCTCTGCACCATGAGTGCAGGAGGGAGAGAAAACTGGGAGTGAAGTTAAGCTCAAGAAGTGGGAGGTGTGGGGGGAGGCATTTTTAGACTTAGTTTTTGCTTCTCTTTATCCTACTCTAGTTTGATTGGTGATAAATTGACTAATTTCCCCAAGATGAGCCTGTTTTGCCCATATCAGTTACTGTCAGGGATCTCTCCCTGTCCTTATCTTACCCCATGAGCCTTTTGTGGTGTTTTCTCTGCCCTGCCCAGCTGAGGAGGGCACTGGCTGACCAGGTTTGGTGGGCACCCAGCATCCAAACCACGGCCACCCCACCACACCTGGGAAGTGCCTCGGTTCCCTGACTATTTGGATGAAAGGAGAGCAGCTAAAAATTCCACAGGAGCCCCAGGCAGTGGGTACCAGTGCAGGATGGGCAAAACAGCTCCATGGCACAGGCACACCCCATTGTCTCCCAGCAGACTCTGGAGCTGTGTCTGCACTCCCAGTGCCAGGTTCTTGCAGGCGTGCCATGCCTGAGCCCTAAGGCTTTGAATGGGATTTCCATTTTAATTCTTTCCCTACATATGTTAGGCTTGTTCTCACAGTGTACAGGAATGAATCCTGGCCCAGAGAAGGAAAACAAGAATAATTTACAAACAGAATCAGAGGGGACAGAAAAACCAGGCTCTCACACTTCACACTTTTGGCCAGGGAAGTGGCTTGTTGTGTGGCCTTACTCTCACTGCCTCTACCTCCCATGCCTACAGCAGCACGTGGAAAAAACCCACTGAGAACAACTCAGGACAGGCACGCAGACCCACAGGTACCTGTGGTAAGCAGATATTGCTGTGGCCAGGAAGATCAGGGACGGGTGGAAACACCCTGCCAGTTATTTGGGTGATGGTGAACCTCCCCACTGCCAATTTGTAATATCATCTGTTTCATAATAAAACCTCCTCAGAGGCCTCTGCACAACTGTGTGCGAGGTAACTGTTGCATGCTATTCCTGAAATAATTATGTTCTCTAAATGTTCACTAAATACTCCCTTTCTTTACTTTAAATCACCACCCCAGGACTCTTTCTCCTCCTGGCTGTGCCAACACGCATCCCGAGGTATCACCACCCCAACCCGTTTATTTTTAACCTACTAAGCTTAATAATTTTCTGAAGTGAGCTGCAGGGTGGTTTGTGAGTACTGAAGGCACGAGCATGTGATTTGTGTGCTGAGCCTCAGTGTCTTGGCTTTCCAGAGGAAAGCACAGCTTGCTGATGAAGTTTGTGGTTTTCCTGTTTGTTGTCTGAAAAAAGAAAAAAAAAAAACGTGGAGGTGGGGTGCCAATGGGCAGAGTGGGG
>VZUI01032666.1:0-17859 GCA_013401135.1 Cettia cetti
GACCCTGGCACAGAGCCCAGGAAGACACTGGCTTTGATTTCAGTCCATGGGAAAGGCTTCCAACACTGAGAGAAGAACTACAAGTCACAAAGATGTAAAATACAGTAGTGTAGTTTATCACAGGGTGTAAATGTAGTATTTTGGGATTTAGAATGGGGGTGCAAAGGAGGCAAAATGGAGGAATCTGGGTGTGTCCCTGTCCTTCTGCTCCTTCTTCTTGTCCTCCATCTTGTGCTGTGGTTGTGGCACTTTTGGATTGGTTTAGAGTAGAAGTTAACTGTCTAACATAGGTGATAGGTATTGGTAACTAACTGTAAATATAGAACACGCAGTATCTAGTATAAAAGCTAAGACCGCCCGAGAGTCACGCAGTCGGTTCCTGACCCTGATGCCACAAGGACCTTGGCAAGGCACAAAGCAATGTAATAGATAAAAAATAATAAACAACGTTGAAAACCTGAACCGATTGATTCTGACGTCTCCTTCAAGCTCGGGGCTTGGGAAAAGAACTCTCTATCTAAAATCTCGGAGTCTGCCAGCAGCAGAAGCCGACAATTATGTCCCTTCAAAACCTCAGATTTTTTTCCCACTGCTACAGGCGATTGTTAGTTGTGAGTTTTTCCTCAGTTTATTCATACCTTCCACCATGACAATATCTTCATGGTTCCCACAGCTAAATGAACTGTGGAGACAGCTGGATTTCACCAAGGGATTGGTGAAAAATGGAATGTGTCTAGCTCATCCTGCTTCATTTTTCAGCTGGTGGGTTGGAAGAAGAATCCTCATCTAGGATCTCACATCTTGGGCAAATCGACTGCTGTGGAGCCAAGGCCAGAGGTGTCCCAGTTCTTAAGCTTCTCATCTCCCCGTAACTCCCTGTATTTCTTGTGTGCCTACGTGTTGCTGGATTCTCTGCAGCTCATTTATCAGGCTCCTTTTAGCCTTTCAAAGCAAGAGCTGTGGAGTCATGTAGCTCCAAAATTTCCTAGTCCTTTGGGGTTACACATTTCTGGGGCTCTGGAACTGCCTCTTGATGGTGAAAGTATTTCAGGGACTCTTCTGCACTGTTCCACATCAAAGTATGAAAATCAGCACATTTTGAAGTGCTTATTGGAAGAGCAGCTAGGCCTTGGGATTATATTTTTAACTTTATGAACAAACATAAAAGGTAGATCTTGAAATGAAAGCTTAGTAGTGTATTACATTCCTGAATGTTTTGATGAGATGGTAGTACTCAGTGTGATTCCTCCTGATTCTGAGCCACAGCGAGGCTCATCAGAAGAGGGCATCATTGCAGAAACTTGCTGAGAGGAGGTCAGAAACTCATTATAAAATATTTTATTTAAGTGGAAAACAAGAAAACATGCAGGAAAGGATCCAATTTTTAAAGGCCCTGCATAATCTAAAGGACTACAAGGTTATTGAATGCAATTATCTTTGGGCAAGACTAAAAATCTGACTTCAGGGAGTACATGTTGACATAAATGATACAGGTGCCACTGTGGGTGTCATCTCTTTAATTTAGTGCTTTTAGCTCCAAACCTGAAGTTTGGTGGGCCTGACAACAACAAAAAGGGAGAAAATGGAATTTTACAGCCCACTGACTGTATTTGCCTTTTCCATGGCATCTGGAGGTCCCTAGATATCTGAAGGGAGACTCTGACAAAGATTTTCAATGGCTGAATCTCTTCGCTGCCAGCTTTCATAGGCTGCATGTCTGGAGGACTTAACAGATATCTGCTGTCTGGTTCTCCTTCTTGACTGAAGAGATGACAGGCTGGGCCAGCTCATTTGGGGCAAGGTGGGACCCCTCTTCCTTGTCTAGAGAGCAGAACATCAATTTGCAGTCGGAATGCATGCTGAAATTCAGGATCATGCCCAAACTGTTTCTTGAAAACATTTAATCTTGACTGTAAGAACAGCTGTGGATAAGTCTCTGTTACTGGCTGCTCAATGTTTCTCATGCGTTGATATTCCAAAAACATTTAACAACTATCTCATTAACTGTTAAACCCTGCATGGTTTTATCTCAAGGCCTTTGTGAGATATCAAATCCACTGTTGCCAAGTTGGATGCCAGGTCTCAGGCAGGTGGGAGAAGCCATAAGCCTGTTTTGCACCCCTTAAGCTATATAGCCCATCAAAGAGTGTGAATATCTTTCTCTATCATCTCTGCATGTCAAAATCTCCCCAACCTTCCTTCTTCACCCTCCATTGACATAACAGATGTTTTTGGACAATTTCCCAGTTTCATCAGGTCAGTTCTTGGTAGGCTGGAAATCTCTGCTTCCCATATAGTCCCCCCAAAATATAAATAAATATCATCTGTGGTGGAGCCAAGGAGTGGAAAGGTATATGTCCTGTTATGGATTCATTTTACTGTTTACATTACTACTGGGAGCAGACTAGGTGGTTTCATATTTTTGGAGTTTTTTAGTTCTCTTGCATATGCCATAATAAAGTAACTCAGCACAAATACTGGAGCTCCTTTTGAAAGGAATGGCTTAGAAGGGACCCAAGCCTCCTCTGCTCTCTCTGGATTTTACAAGCCAACAGTTATCCATTTTCCACCCCAACATTTCTTCCATGACCAGGATCTCTCTTTCACGCCCTTCTCTCCAGGTAATCTCTGCTAGGTGTGTAGTCTCATCTCATGCTGACATGACAAAGGTGAATATATAATCACAGAAGGGTTTGGATTAGAAGGGACCCTTAAAGATCATTCAGTTCCACCCCCTTGGCATGGGAAGGACACCTTCAACTAGACCAGGTTGCTCCAAACCCCATCCTACCTGGCTGTGAACACTTCCAGGAATGGGGCAGCCAACAGCTTCTCTGGGCAACCTGTGCCAGGGCCTCACCACCCTCACAGGGAAGAATTTCCTCCAATATCCAATCTAACCCTGCCCTCAATTTGAAGCATTCTTCCTTGTCCAGTCATTCTATGTTGTTTTTACAAGTACTTTTCCAGCTCTTTTGGAGCCTCTTTACTTACTGGAGGGTGGTTTAAAGTCCTCCCTGGAGTCTTCTTTTCTTGAGGCTAAACACCCTCAGCTGTCCCAGAGCCAAGGGGCTCCAGTTCTTGAAGCATCTCCATGGCCTCCTCTGGACTCACTTCAGCAGTTCCATGTCCTTCTTATGCTGGGGGCCCCAGAATTGGAGGTAGCTCGGCAGGTGGGTTCTCACCAGAGCTGAATATCCTACCTTAACCTGGTGATAACAAGGCTCTGAAGTGATCTGAAGTGATTACACTGTGCTGCTGCTGCAAATGCACAGGTGAACTCTTTGCTATGTGTTTTATGCTACTCCTCTCTGTCATTAGAGACTTCGCTGTCTCTTCAGTAACACCAAGCATGTGAAAACTTCATGTAATGCATATACAAACAGCCCAATGCACTTGCTAATCAAACCAGTCACAACTGTTGGCAGAAGAACTGAATGCTCTCACTGATTTGTCATGTAGGTCATGAATATTACTTTCCATGGAACACACATTTGCTGCTGCCAAGTTTGGGACAGGTCTATAGCACCACTGAAACCAGAAAAGTATCTGAAATAAGGTTTCTCTTGACGGGCAGTGCCCTACAGAGCTTCTTGCTTCATCTTTTGGTTTTTTTCACCAGTGAACCACTAAGACCCAGAAGTGACCATTCCAGAAATTGATGCTTCTCCTACCCACTGAGTCAAGCTTATTGCAGAACGGAGCTTATTGTGCTGTCACAGCAGTGGTGGAAAAAAGAGGGTTAATATCTGCAAAACTGCTGTGACCTCAGGAGAGCCTGAGAGCAGGGAATGCGTGGCTTTGTTTTGTTTTTGTTAGAAATGGGGAAGAGTTGATTTTGTCTTGACACCATGCTACCAAAAGGGCTCAGCCAGACTTCACTGGAGACCAGAGGAAAAAAAAAGTATTTGGTCAACCAATGTGTGAGATTTGCACCAGAGTGATGGAAGCTTGGAGGGAAGGTGTGCATGGTGAAGGCAGCACAGCCAGGTTATGCTCTGAGGCTGATTTTTATGGCTGTCAGCTAATCAGTCTGTGGGCAAATCTAGCTAATGTTACCAGCAGTAGGATGCAAGAATGGCCTATAATTAGAAGCAGAATATGGCACATTGTTGGAGGTTAGGATCTTTCCTTTTGTTTCTTTCCCTCATGGAATTTTGTCCCATATGTTACTAGGAAACAGTAACTTCCAATACTTAAGAAAACAAAGATGTAGCTGGGTGTCAAAATATTCCATTGAAATGGCCCTGGCTGGGGGCAGTTGCAAGTGATAATGCAAGAGAAAAGACTATCCGGGAAGTTTGGCACTGGGATTTTGGTCAGTCTGGTCTCCAGGTTCAGAGGAGGAAGGAGCTGTTTGCTGTTTTCCCTGCGACGTGGCTGTGTTGAGCTCAGAACCAGCATGTGTGACACTGAAATATCGGGATTGCTTCCCACCAGACCCTCTGCCTGCAGCATGTTGCCATGGCCACTCCTGTGTGTTGGACTCTGAGATCCCAGTCAGCAGCAGTTTCCCTGCACTGCAAGTCTGCTTCATTCTTTTTATTCTTCCCTGGCCATTTATGGGTGGGGGAGGACCAGAGCCAGTGTGTGGGGTGTCCCCGTACAGGCCACCCCTTCACAGTAGCCCAGCAATTGCAGCCAGCTATTGCCTGTGACTTCAAGTCTCAGCCAAGCCGTCATTAACAGTGTGGTCTCCAAGCTCTCACTGCAGCGCCCTCTGCAGCCGCGGGGGAACCATTGCACCTGCCCTGCCCACTGGGAGCCACCAGCGCCCCTGCTGGCTGTGACCAGAACTGCACCAAAGGGGAAATGGCTTAAAGAGCCCTGCTTAAAGAGCAGGGCAGAGACTGGTTTTCTTTTTTGCTTGTATGTTTGTTGTTGCTGCCATTGTTGTTTGTTTGCCTTGTTATACACATACATACTAGTAAAGAACTGTTATTTCTTTTCCCATATCTTTGCCTGAAAGCCCCTTAATTTCAAAGTTATAATAATTCAGAGGAAAGGGGGTCAAATTCTCCATTTCAAGGGATGTTCCTGTCTCCCTTGGCAGACACTAGTCTTCCAAACTGAGACACCCATAAACTGGATCTCCTGACAACTTGCTGGAGTCAATCCCTTGGCCCTTGAAAGGAAGCAGCTCAAGGGCAGCTCCTTCTTGAACCCAGTGACTTTGTCCCCTTTTTGAAGAAGGAGTTGTTGGGATCTGGCCCATGTTTCCCCTCACAAATGCGTTTGATCATAAAATTCTACTGTGCACAAAATTTTTTCTCAAAATCAACCTTTTTTTGATGAAAATTTGACTCTTTCAGCAAACCTTCATGATTTCTTAACTTCACAGAAGACTATATTCCCCAAACCAAAGACAGACAAATATCAGCCCTAGAACAGATGATCACACAAAGCCCAGGAAGGGCAGAGAAGCTGATATTACCACTTTACCAGCTTTTTAAGGGGCCCTCATTGTCAGTTTCCTGCAGTGCAGGTGGTAGTCATTCCCAAAATCCAGGATAGCTATCCTTGCTCCCTTTCTCATCATGTTCCATAAAGTATGAGGAAATATTCACTGCAGCAGAATGAATGGAAAATTTGAAGAATCATTAGATAAACTCTCCATGAAAAAAATGATAGGGAATATTAACAAAGAGAAATTTAATGCCAGATTTCATTTTTGGTGGAAAAAAGTCCCTTTATAGTGTCCTGTTCTGCTATGAAAGGGAGAGTTGGGAAGGATGCTTTCAGTAGATTTCTCAGACAAAAATAAAGTGCAAAGACAGGAATATTATGTCTGAGAACTGTTTATTGACAAAAAAACAGTGGTGCATTTACCTAGTTCCCGTGGTGGGCTGGGCACGATTTCCGAACATTAGCAGACTGCGTGTTCCTTCTGTTGGTAGAGAACAGGCTGCCATAGCCAAGAGTGCAGTCCTGAAAGGGCTGCAGGTTCTCAGGGTTGGCATACTGTGGCTGCGGGCATGGTTGCTATGGGCTACTGCTACGGCAAGTTGGTGCAGGCTGGCAGCGCAGGAAACACAGCAGCGGTGGTGGCGGTTGCAGTTGGGTGGAAGTAGACTTGTGCTGAGGGCTTGGCTGGGTGCAGGCTGGTGGTGGTGGTGGCTGTGCCTGGGAAGCATGATGGGGAAGGCTGGCTGTGGTGGCATCCACTCCATACGGGAGGCAGTGGAGCACAGAGTCGTTGCAATGACATGCTCATTTGCGGGAACAATGAAGTAGGGAAGCAGGACCACAGGGAGGAAAAGGTAAAGGGGTGAGGGTGGCCAAATGGACCCTACAGGTGAGCCCCTGTTCCCTTCAATCAACCCAAAGCAAAATGACCTTCATTGTGTCGCAGTTAGCTGCTTTAAGTGCTAGGGCTCCTACTACAGCCGCACTTTGCAGGTATGTTTGGCAGGCATTCTTTGAGGGCATCTGTGCATTTACCCCAACGGCAAGTGGGGGAGCATCACTCACACTTTGATCCTGGAGGCTTTGTCTTCCCTGATTGGCTGCTAGGAGAAGCCTCCTCGGGGACAGGGCTCCCAGCGCAGGAATCTTTCACTTCATGTATAACACATGTTGAAGCAAAAATAAAAATCAGATTGGTCCCTCTCAATAGCTAGATACATTTAGTAAAAACCAATCCTATACCCCTCCCTGCCTCTATTGCTGATGCTCCTGCATAAGCCTTTCAGCATCCATTTATTCAAAATCCCTTCTTCTTCCCACCTCCTGCAATGTCTGGATTGGTAAGGGTAGAAACCTTTGAAGTTTCCCCACAGTCATGGCTGGTAGAAAGGTTGCTTCTGTACTTCAGGAGGACATCATGCATAGGTGAGAGGGACCCAAAGATGGTTCCTTCTTGTCAGAATGCTAAACCATACAGGTCTGCCATGCCTCAGCTCGAGGAAATATATTGAGCATCACAGTATGGCTCGATAACACTGTGCCATGCTGAGAAGTTGAGATGTTGTGAGTGTCTGATCCCTAGAAGTATTTGAGGTCATTTTGGACAGGGCTTGGAGCAACCTGGTCTAGTAGAAGGTGTCCCTGCCTACGGCTGGAGGTTGGTACTGAATGATCTTCAAGGTCCATTTCAACCCAAACCACTTTGTGATTCTCTGTCTGGAGAACAGACTGCTTTTAGGCAACCCATTGATCAGGCAGGGCTTTTGGATGAGTTTTGAAGTACACTAGGGGACAGGTTTTGAGTACACCATTCCTTACATCAACTTCATTTGAGGTACAGGAGTGACTGACATTGCCTAGCCATAGATACCCTAAGGGCCTTTGGGCATCTTGTGGTTGATGCTTAGCAATGAGTTGGCCAGAAGGTCCTTGGAAGGTTCCTAGTTCTTGTACTCTAGATATGGTCTAACACTTTATGTTTGGTTAAGTTGATTAATTAGGAAGAGTACTTCAGTCTGGGCACACTGGGGTGGACATGCCTCAAAGTTACATAAAGATGGTGGTAAAGGAGCACACTGTACAGGTCAGCCTGTGCTTTGCCATAGGATCACAGGTCACAGCCACTGCTTCTGTCCCGCCTTTGACATCACCTCTCTATGTGACCCTGGACTACTCTGCTCAGATTCTTTATCTGTCAGATTGGGACAATAATGACTGGCTACCCCACAAGTGAAGTTTACAAGTTCACCTCACAGCTATTGTCCCAGCATAGTGTTATGGGGTCTGGTTGGGTTCATTGAAGATCTGATGGAGTTTGTGTTTTCCCTTTGCAAGAGTAGATGGAGTATCACCCCAGGTGTCCCCAACAAATCTTCCAGCTTGCTTTCTGCTTTTGTGATGGAAGTGGGCATGTCAGCCCTAGAAAATGCATGTTACACAAGAAAGAGAAGAGTGCTGGGAAAGGTCTCATTTTCTGCAAAATTAGTTTTGCTGAGTTTACAAGGTGCTGAAGGCTATTAATACTGCATGCTCTGGTACCATGAGATTGCGAACAAAGTTTCAATACGCCTTTCTACAGTGCCATTGATCAGCCTCCATCTTTTTCCCTTCTAGTTTTTTCCACATATTTTCCGCATTTCCACCCCCCACCCCTTTATCTCATTCCTAAGCTTTGTCTCCTGGATTTATTCCCATTCTCTAGATTGTCTTATTAATTTTACTCTTTCCAAATTAAAAAGTCCAGTCTTGTGGGCTAAAGACTTTACAACATTTTCTCATAGTCCTGGATTTAAAATGCTTCACTGAGGGTCTATAATGTACTGACATGGAAAGACTAGACTTATTATTAAAGTAATAATCTAGGAATTTTTATGAACTTCAGAGCTCTGAAATCTTTTCTAACCACCTGGCATGGATTTAGGCATTAGCAGCCACCGGCAAAAAGCTACTGTGGCTGGACAGGCCAGCTTTATAAACACCTTGGAGCAGGGGTTTACAAGCAACAAAGATGAATGAGCCAAGGAGCTGGCTGGAGAGAAATTGGATGCATGCAACAGCAGTCAGTGAAATCTACCTGCTTCCTCCCAGGTTTGTGCTTGTGCATTGGCCAGGTTAGAGCTCCCAAGTAAAAATTGTGGTATTAGAAAATATCTTCAATAAAATAAGATTGCTAGGAGTTGGGATGCAACTGTATACTTGCCTTAGTCTCTGTTTTGACCACTGCTACATACTGAGTGAGAAGGAGATCAAAACCAACATTGCTATGCTGCATTACTATGACAGACTGGTGTAGTTAAGATGAGATGCTGCTGCATCTCTCATTTTAACTCCTTTTCTTATGTTGCTTACAAATATCTTTTGCCAAGTGAAATTGTATTCAGTGTATGGCATTAGGAAATCATTAGGAAATTAGGAAATAATGTGTGACAAATTTTGTAATCTTCTGTGATGGAGATACAGTGTTTGTGGATAGGTCCCGAGCAACTGACATCATCTGCCTGAATTTCTGCAAAACATTTTACACTGTCCAGCACAACAACTGTAGCAATATACAGCTGGTTTACAGCTGAATATAATGAGTCTGATCATAACAGACCCGATTCAGCTGACCTGGCTTGTTCTAGAAGTCCCTAGGGGAACTAAGACCTCAGCCAATCCCATCCAAGCCCTGGATGCAGACACACCACTGGCCAGAGATCTGGGTGGTGTAGAGATTCCCAACCAATAGGCTTTCCAAGCCTGGGAAATTCAAACTCCCTAAAAAAGGGAGCTTGGAACAATAAATCGGGCTGTTGCTCAGATCTCAGGAGTTACTGTGTCATGCATCTGTCTCCAACCCACAGCCCTCATGTTACAAACAACCTTGTCTCCAGATTGGAAAGATGGATTTGATGGATGGACCACTTGGTAGATAAAGAACAGGCTGGATGGCTGCACACAGAGTTATGGTCAACGGCTCATTGTCCACATGGAGACCAGTGATGAGTGGGGTCCCTTGTCACTGCTGCTGGGGGTGATACTGTTCAACAGCTTTGTTGGCAACATGGACAGTGGGACCCTCAGCATGTTCACTGACTACACTGAGCTGTGTGCTGCAGTCATGCACTGGAGGGAAGGGATGGCATCCAGAGTCACCTAGACAGGCTGGAGAGGTGGGTCTGTGTGAACCTCATGAAGTTCAACAAAGCCAAGTGCAAGGTTCTACAGCTGGGTCATGTCCAGTCCCAGGCACACCTACAGGTGGGGCAGAGAAGTGACAGAGAGCAGCCCTGTGGGGAGGCACTTGTGGGTAATGGTTGATAAAAAACTCACCATGTGCTCCCAGCCCAAAAATCCAACAAAATTCTGGGCCGCATCCATAGAAGCACAGCCAGCAGATTGAGGGAGGTGATTCCCCCCCTCTGCTCTGCTCTCGTGAGATCTTACCTAGAGTACTGCATCCAGTTCTGCTGCCCCTAACTTCTGGACCAAGTACAGAGGAGATCCTAAAGTTGATGAGGGAACTGGAGCACCTCCCCTACGGAGACAGGCTGAGAGAACTGGGGCTTTTCAGCTTGGAGAAGAGAAGGTTGTAGGGCAACCTCATAGCACCTTCCAGTATCTGAAGGAAGCCAGGATGTTCATCATGAACTATGGTGAGAGGACTAGGGGATATGGGTTCAAACTCTAATAGGGGAAATTTAGATTAGATGTTAGGAAGAAATTAGGTGCTGTGAGGATGGTGAGGCCCAGGCCCAGGCTGCCCAGAGAAGCTGTGGCTGCCCCAACCCTGGAATTGTTCAAAGCCAGGTTGGACAAAGTCCTGAGTAACCTGGTCTAGTGGAAGGTGCCCCTATTGCTGGGGGGTTTGGGACTAGATGTTATTTAAGGTCCATTCTAACCCCTTAACATTCTATGAATCTATCATTAGACAATGAGGTTGACATTCAGAAATTGGCATTCATTGCTGGCTGTGCTGCCCAGTAAAATGCAATCCCCCAGCTTGATACTGCTCATTACATTTTCAGAGCGTAATTTCAGAAGAATGAAACACTTCTGCTCCTTGCTCAAGACACCTGGGTAGCTAAGCTGCTTGGTGCTAGGCAGTGTCATGCTTCTTCTATGAGAAAGAGGAGGCACCATCATTGTCATCTGTGCATGGTTTTGCCAAGATTTTTTAATGTCCTTCATGGTGAAAGCTGACAGTAGAAAGAAGGACACACAGATATTTGAGCTGCATTTTAAAGCTGACCATCTATAATGTGATTTATATCATTGTGGAATCTGCCATCATATGAGATTTTTTTTCTACTGCAAGGCATTTGGAAGACCTTCTCCCCTTTTATTCTTCACCTCCTTGTCAATCTTCTTATCCTTCCATTTTATTTAATTAGAAACACTGGGTTTGATGATACTTTTCCTCATAGACTGAACATACCTGGACATTCTCCATGTAACTCAGGTGGTAGAAATGATGCCTTGAAAGGCTACCTAGAACAGAGGATAGGCAGTATTAAAGGAATAAAGTAGGTATTTATTAAAAGGTCTTCAAAGGATACACCCTGGGCAGTACAAGAGCCTGGCTGAGGCTGCACCCAAGATGGATGGTGGGTTGTGAATTTTCACACTTTTTAAAGTTTTGGTCATTTGTGTATTAGAGTTATTTGTCCAATTACAGCTTCACGTTATAAAGTCCTATCATTTCAGATTGCTCTCCTCAATTCACTGTTGTTTGTACTTTTTGGTCCTGAAGTTGCAATGGTGTCCTTTCTTCTCAGGCTAAAAAAGGATTGATTTTGTCTAACTAAACTGTGAGGAGAACTTGCTAGCACTTCATATTAAGTTGAGAGCTATATACTAATGCAGTACAGAGTCTGGAAAATGTGAAAGCTAAAACTTAAGGCATCAGAAGTACATTGCCTGCCCTGAAATCACCAGTGGAAAAACAAAGAGGAGGAAAACTTCAGTATCCTCCTGTGCTGGATTATTAATCCAACCCTGGGATGGGTTGTCTAAAGAGAACAGACACACAACTCATGCTGCAAATGGATTACTGGATCCCAGTATAACAGGAGGCATGGAGGCATCTGAAAAAAAGGAGAAAAAACCTCTCCAGATAATTAACATCCACTGCCATTTCCAGGAAACCCCCTTTCTCTAGGCAAGCCACTGCTCTGATTCATGCCATATCCCACATTGTTGCCTGTCCTTACCATCTGAACAGCGTACATGCATATTTATTCCTTACAAGCGAGTTTCCAGCTGCTCAGCAAAGCAGGCGGATGAGGAAGATGTAACTCATCTGTGAGGAGGACGACAGACAAGGGTGTCAGGGGGAAATGTTTCTGGTGAGTCTCTGGATGGGAGACATGGATCTGCTTTTCTGTGTCAGCCATATGTCAGGGTAATTGGAAGCAACAAGGCAGTGCTGGAAAACACTATCATGGATCTTAAGCCTTTGTGGGAGTCACTCCTCATAATATGAAGTGCTTACAAGAAGCCATGACAACTCCAGTATTTGGCTGACATGTTGAGTCTTTTACCTAAGCCAGTGCGTCAGGAAAAGAAGGTGAAAATTTTCATGCAGTCACAGGGAGAACAGAGCCAAGGTTGTTCTGCAGGAGGGCAGAGGGCATAATAAAGTCAGTTTCTATCTGGGAAGGCCAAAATTCTTTCATGGAATATAATGTGCTTGCTAAGGTAGCAGCAGATGGGGTTTAGGAGCTCTATCCTAGCCCTGTGTACCTAAGGCATTCCCTACCATTGGCATGAGGAAAACGCGCACAGTCAACACCCACTGCAGGACAGCTGTGCCTCTGTGAGGGCACAGCAGGAGCTTCTCAAGAAGCTCAGCATCCCCATGGCTCCTCTCCAGAGCTGGTGAGTGCTTGGGATGCTACTTCACATGTAACCTCACAGGGTGCCCCTCTTCCCCCTGAAACATGCCATGGACTGAAAGTAACTTTACCAGGCATTGTTAGCATTTTCTTTTGGAGGATTCCCTCTCTGGAAGAAAAGACCCTTTTCCTTCTTGAAAGTTGTGTCTCAGCTGATGTGTTGTTTTTCTATGTTTCTGTCACTAACCATCAGTCCAGCCCCTACTGCAGCCTGGACCACACCAAGAAAACTTATTAAGCCCCAGACACAATAGTCTTCACTTTTCAAGATAAAAGGCCCTATGTAAAGTAGTTTTTTTCTGCCAAGGAAATTCAAACAGGAGACTCAGGAGCCCTAAACCCAGCCCAGGGAGTCATTCCTTTCCACCCAGTTACTCTTTAGGGGCAGCCACAGAGGACCAGTGCCTGGCATCCTCTTGCCTGGCACCCAGGACAACTCAACACAAATGAGACAGACACAGTGTGTGCTTCTGTTCTTCTGTCTTAATAGAATTATTCTACTGTAAATTTTTCTGAATTCTTTTTGGTCTTACCTCACCTTTAGAGGTAAACCTTATTTAGAGTTTAGGATTTAAACATTTAATTTGACGTAAATTTGTTTCTGTGTAAAGGACAGCTTCTGCAGAGGGTGAGTCCTACACACCACCAGTTTACTGCAGGCTTTTGGGCCGTAAGCACACTGTGCATGTAAGGAATAAAATTCACCCAGAAAGTTTTTTTTTCCCCCTCTAGCATCAAGTTTATGTGTTGTTAACAAAAGTCTTTACAAATGATTGATCACCCAGCTCTGCTAGCTCAGGTTATTCAATTGTTAATTGCTACCTCAGTCCCATTGTACCCCCCCTTCCCCCTTGCGTTGTCAGGCACATAGGTGCTCTTCCCAAGATTCTCCGGGGATTCATGCAAATTCAGGAAAACTTTGTGGAAAAAGAAATAAAACCCTAAAAAATGAGCCAAGGTAGCACCCCGGACTACAAGTGACACCCCCAAGCTGGCAGAGCAGAGAGGAACACCAGGACACCAACAGAGACTCTTTGGTCCCTCACCATAACTTCAATGGACCTGGACTGGTCAGACCCCCCCCAAGCTGGGAGCTGACAGGTAACTTTGCTTGGATCCATGAGGAGGAAGTTCTCTACCTCTGCCGTGAGACAAAGTTGCAATCCTCCTCTGTGTCATCCAGCAGGAGCAGCGGCGGTGTGTGTGCAGCCCCCGGGCTCCCACCCAGAGCTGAACTTTAATAAAGGTTTAAAAAGGGAGAAATGTCTCCTGGCCCCAATTTTTATTCATAACTGTTTGGGGTGCTCGTTGGGATAGCCACACCAGAAGAGGACTGAGGACGGGACAGTTGCCTGCCCATCAAGCCTCAAGGGACAGCTGGCTTCTCCTGACTGAGGATCAGCCTGGGAAGATGGCACAGAGGAGCACCGGTGAGTATAGCCAGTGGCAGGTTCAGGAGGCGAGCGAGTGGTGTGTGAGTGAGACGGGGGGCTGGCAGCTCAGACCCCCCAACACGAGTGAGGACTGCCTAGTATCGCGGTTCTGGACTCCCACAAGGGGGACAGCCGAGAACGGCAGGAAGCAAAAGGAAGAGTGAGTGAGTGAGGCGTCTCCTTGGGGGAATAGGGATCCCCCCTCCGAGCGTGCGGAGGACATTGGTGTGAGTGGCACACACAAAGGGTAGGTCCCCCTGAGAATAGGACTGGGCCGGTCCAGGTGGCTCTGGGCGTGTGGAGGCCTAGGCAGTGTGTGAGTGACACGTCTCTTAGGGTGTCCCCAGGCACTTGCGGTACCAGAGTGTCCACAAGGGCCCCGACTTCCCAGGGTCGGACCAGACGTACTGAGAGGTGGTGTGTGGCCGCAGTCTGGAGGAGGCTGTAAACCTGTTGCCGAAGAGCACAGGAATAGAGTCCAGATCGGGCAAGGCGGTCACCATACTTACCTGCATGCATCCCTTTGTCTGAAACTGTGTCGCTGGGGAGGGGCAGCTGAGCCAGGAAGAGGTGCTTTGGTGAAAAGGATGAAGGGGGAGAGCTGACCCTGCTGGTCAGGGTAGCTCTGTGTATTTGAGAGAAGAAAAGGAAAGCCTAACAGGAGTTTAGGTGGCCCAACAGGGGTTTGGGTCTATACAGTACTGGAGGCGGGACGGCTCTAGCCCGGGGCCCGCGGGGCTCGGCAGGAGGTTAGGCTGGGGAAGGTCTCGGGAGAACCTCAGTACTAGGGACCCTGACAGCATCGACCACAGATGTACCCAGGAAGAGGGGCGAGGCGTGAGGGTACACAAGGGGTCAGGTCAGGAAGACAGAGACTCCTACACCCAACAGGGGTTTGGGAGTAAATAAATGTCCAACAGAGGTTTGGGCCACCTAACGAAGGTGTTAAGACTAAGTGAATGGATTCTGGCCAGAAAGTGTGTGTGTGAATCCCATCCCTTTACCCTTTGTGTGAGTGTGATACTTGAGAGAAAGGACTTTAGTTTAGAAAAAAGTAAAGATGGGAAGCTGGATCAGCAAGGGAGTAAGTTCCCAGGAAGAAAGCAAGAAAGAAATAAAAAACATTCCCCCCAGTAGCCATTCTGGGGCAAATGTTAAACCAGTGGAATTCTCAGGAGGCCACAAAGGGCCTAGACATAATTAAGATGATCCACCACTGTATGGAAGTTTGGCCCAAATTAGATCTGCAGGGGGAGTGGCCTTGGTATGGGACGTGAGACCCGTGGATGTGTTTCCAATTAATTCAACATCTGAAGACCCGAGAAAACCCTAGCTTAGAACAACTGTCTTATGCCACCTGTTGGCAAGAGAACACTGCAGGCAACAAGGCTGTACAGGTTTACAAATTGCAGAAGCAAAAAGAGAAAAGTGAGAGGGAGGAAAGTATTAGCAATAGATGGGACCCTCTCGACTACCTACCTCCTCCTCCTCCCCCTCCACCTCCTCCTCCTGTTTACCCAGCAGTATCCCAAGCCCCTCTTCCAGATGCTCCAGTCTTACCTTTAGTAACTTCAGGTTCTTTCCCAGTTTCCCCTACTGAACCTCAAGTGCCCCTCCCTTCGCACCCCTCAACCGTTTCTCCCCCAACTACAACAGGTCCCTTGTTACCTTCTCCTGATACCCCTGTTCAAAACCTAAATACCTCACCTACACATTTTTTTTTCCCCCCAACCCCTCCTGACATAACCACACCTTTGACTCCTCCACAAATAATATCAACCCCTTCTTCCTTACCCGCTAACATCCCTCTGCCTCCCCCCAACTGGGAGTTGAGTCCATCCCCAAACAATATAACCTCTAACACTAAACCCAAAGCACCTAGGGTGGAGAAGCTTTTTCCCCTCAGGGAAGTCCCCATGGGCGGAATGGCTGGAGGGGTTGGTTTTATAAATGCCTCATTGGCAGCCTCTGAAGTTTGAGGATTTAAGAAAGAGCTAGGGAATCTGGTAGAAGACCCAATAGGCATATCTAACCAGATGGATCAGTTCCTAGGCCCAAACATCTATACTTGGGGAGAGCTGAACTCTATACTTAACATACTGTTCAGTCCAGAGGAGCAGCAGGAATGCGCATCTGGGAGAGAGAGAACAGATTAGGACCTCCTGGAGATCACAAAATGCCCCTAGTGGACCCTGGGTGGAACCCAAATCAGGAAGAGGGGCGAAGAAATATGAAAGACTATCAGTCCTTGATAGTTTGAGGAATTAGAGAATCTGTCCCCCAAGGTACTAACACCAAGTTAACTTTTGATGACTTACAAGAAAAAGATGAGACCCCTGCAACCTGGTTAAACAGGCTGAGAAAAAAATTTCAGTTATATTCAAATATTGATCCAGATGGCCCAGAAGGCCAAGTACTTCTAAAAGTTAAGTTTGTAACCAAGTCCTGGCCTGACATTAGAAGAAAATTAGAAAAGATAGAGGATTGGCAAGAAAAGGGAATAAATGAACTATTAAAAGGAGCTTTGAGAGTATATTTAAGAAGAGAAGAAGAGAAAGCAAAAGCAAAAGCAAGGGTCATGGTGGCTGTGGCTAGGGAGAGTGTAAGAGGTAGTGGAGTCCAACCAGTAAAGCCAAATGGAGGGAAGCCAGGGTTCCCACCCAGAGAATACAAGAGTGAACCTTTGCAACCATGGGAGAATAAACCAGGAGCACCCTCAGATACCAGGGAGTGTTATTATTGTGGAGAAGTCGGTCACATCAAAAGAGATTGTAGAAAGCTCTCTTTTGATAAAGCCATCGCTCGAGAGCAAGATGCTCTAGAGAAAGTACTGAGGGGCGATGGGAATGAGGATTAGGGGTGTCAGAGGCTCTATATTTTAGGGGACCCAATGAAACATCTAGAAGAGCCTCTGGTAAACTTTGAAGTTGGCCCCCAAAATGTGTTTTTTGAGTTTCTTGTGGATACAGGTGCAGATAAATCAAGTTTAAGAAAACTCCCAGCAGGAGTTGTTATTGGAAAATAGTTTGTGAAGTATTAGGGGCTGAAGGTAAACCCTTTATAGCCTCTATAATAGAGAATGTAGAAATAAAAGGGAACTGGAGGCAATGTTTTGCAGATTTTATCTACTTACCCAATGTAGAAAATAATCTATTAGGAAGGGACCTACAGGTCCAATTGGGGGTAGGTATAATCCCTAAAGATGGAAAAATGGTAGTACAGATCATGAAGTTGACCCAAAGAGATGTAGAAGAAATAAATCCAGAGGTGTGGGCAGAAGAAGGAAAAACAGGTTGCCTTGATATTCCACCAATACGGATAGAAATGAAAGAGGAGACTCCCCCATTCGAGTTAAACAATACCCGATATCCCCAGAAAGCAGAAAAGGCTTAGCGCCAATAATTGAACATCTTTTAGCAGAGGGTATCCTGGAACCGTGTATGTCCCCCCATAATACCCCCATAATAGCTGTGAAAATAACAGAAGGTAAATATAGGTTGGTTCAATACCTAAGAGAAGTGAATAAAAGAACTGTTTCAAGGCATCCCATGGTATCCAACCCTTACACCATCCTGAGCCAGATCCCAAGGCAACATGCTTGGTTTACAATTACAGATTTAAAAGATGCTTTTTGGGCATGCCCATTAGCTGAGAAATGCCGGGGCTGGTTCGCATTTGAATGGGAACACCCAGATAAAAAAAAAAGAAAACAGCAATTGAGATGGACATGCCTAACCCAGAGATACACTGAATTACCAAATCTTTTTGGGCAAGCATTAGAAGAAGTATTAGAACAATTCACTCCTGAGGATGAAATTCAAATCTTACAATATGTAGATGATTTACTGATCTCTGGCAAAGAACAAGAAAAGTCAGGGTAACCAGCATTCGGCTCCTGAATTTCTTAGGGGAAAAAAGGTCTGAAAGTGTCTTGTACCAAATTACAATTTGTAGAATCTGAAGTCACATATCTGGGCCATATCATCGGGGAGAGGTATAAGAAATTAAGTCCTGAAAGGGTTTCAGGCATCCTTTCAATTCCAGCCCCAAAAACAAAAAGGGATGTAAGAAAATTATTAGGGTTATTTGGCTATTGTAAATTGTGGATTGACCAGTATACTCAAAGTGTAAAATTCCTTTATGAA
>VZUI01032669.1:0-12209 GCA_013401135.1 Cettia cetti
AGTTCTTCTCTCAGTGTTGGAAGTCTTTCCCATGGACTGAAATCAAAGCCAGTGTCTTCCTGGGCTCTGTGCCAGGGTCTCCAACCCCCCTGTACAGATCCCAGACCCCCCTGTACAGATCCTAAACCCCCCTGTACAGATATCAAACCCTCTTGCTCAGGTCCAGACATCTTTGCTGAGATCCCTGAGCCCCTTCCCAAGCTCTTGGATCACCCAGGGCAGCCAGCGGGATGTCCTGGGTTCCGACAAGGTGGCACCAAAAATACTACAGAAGCACATCCACATTCCAAGAAGGCTGGCACTTATCTTTACTGGCTATGTTTCCACTCTGCTCACAGCTCCTCAAATTGGTATATACTTCTGCCTCAATTACAACTGTAGCAATAGCAGAGATCAATTCACAGATGGATCTTATGGGGCCAACAATAGACACAAAATTGTTGTACAGGTATGCTGAAGACCCTAAATGAAATCCAAAAAAACCAAGGAATGTTTCCCAGTTTCCTTAGACAGGACATGTTTCCTCATTTGCACACCCCAAATATCAGCTAACTAAACCAAGAGCTAGCTACAAGTCATTTATTGGTTTACTTTTTCTCATTTTTCCTATCGGTGCTCTCAGGTGTTAAACAACAAGAAGTTTAGAGTGAGCCCTTCCCTTTTGTGCCCATTCATCCTCCAGGTCTTTCACCGTTTGAAATGCAAAGAATTTTGTTTCTACCCTTACAGCAAACTGGTAGTTATTGCAGGGCTTCTAACATTAACACATGACTACATGGTCATAAACTTGCAGCCATGTAACTGTGCCTAATATGAGTCTCCCAATTTCACTACATCACTGATCTCTGCAGATTCATAGCAAGTTGACTGAGTCCTGCAGTAAATCTTAGGGTGTATTTCCACTAAATGAACTCCTTTCCCATTTTCCTTATCTAAGCTTTACTGTTGAACCGTGGTAGCTTGCCACTGTGCACAAGGTGACCTTTTACTGAGGGTACACTTGGGAAAGTTTTGTCTCCTCATTGTTACAATGATTTATCACCCTTAAAATCTAAATTTCAGAGTCCCTTCTCCTGCCTCTGGAAACAACATAAGGTGGTATGAAATAACCTCCTAGGTCCACCCAAAGCCATGATCTCTCAGTTATTTTACTGCAAAAAAATTAGCTCTGTCCTGGATGAGACTAGGGTAATTCTATAGCATTTAGTAAATAACATTTTTATGCATAATATCCCCAATAATTCCTGAGTGACGAATAACTATACAAAAATTCAGTTTGTTACTGAGAATCACCCCTGTAACTCAACCTTATTACCTGCAGTGGGATTTCTGCCATGCGTTTCTTGATTCTCCTTTCTTCACAGATCAGGAATAATAAAAAAAGTTTTATTCACTAGATAAACTAAATAATTGGTAATAGGTTTTAGATTACAAGTATTCTAATAACTTAGAGGGGATAAATAAGATCAGCATTTTTGAGTCTGATGTATAAAAATAGTAGGATGCGATACAAGGAACAGGGGAACTTTTTAGCTTTAGATTTTTTTTCATAAAAGAACAGTCAAGGGAGAGAAAAGGAGATGAGCCATGTCGGAAAATCACCAGGGTTGTTGTTTTCTGGGGTTTTTTTTTGCAAGAGACATAGTAAGTATTTTCTGGCAGCATTGGCTTTATGAACCAGTTATTTGTGTCTTCAGGCAACATAACAATGAAATTAATATTAGCAGGGTAGAGTAGGAATTTATGTTTATCCAGAAAGAACACTGATTGTTTTCACTCTGTATCTACCATGTAAGCATCACTTGAAGGAACAGGAAAGAATAGGCAATGGAGAACATCAGTATTAAAACCCACTTGTAATAGACCTTATCTTAATTAAGAAAAGAATAAACATCAGAAATAAATTTAACCTAGTCAGAGAGAAATATCTAACCGAAAAGAGGCCTAAGTTGATCAGAATTTGGAGTTTTCTCTACGGGGTGCAGTCTGCACTATTGCATTGATTTGTATTGCATCCAGTGTAAAGCCTACTGGTCCTGATCTTAAAGAGCTGTCCTCACACCCATGTTCCCAGGAGTTGGAAACATGGGGTTTTTTAATCCCTTCTTTATAATCTTAGATCTAAATGCTTTCCTTGACTGGAGTTCAGTACTGTACAAGAGAAGGTTTTACTGCCTTTGAAAACACCACATGCACAAATATTTAGGCTACTGGACTAGAACTTTGGAGATGAGAATCCTCTGCTCAGCTGTGCAGAATCAATTCAGAGCATGTTTTCCGGGCTATTCTATTTGAACAGCAAATCTTTGGGGCAAGGAATCTTTCACAACATTTATATATTTATCCATTAGTTGTTCTAAGGGGCCTCTGAGCTTAATGTGGATCTCTGTGTAAGTAAATTAATAAAAGGAATACCATTAAATATGCATTATCTCAAATTATATTTGTGCATCTTAAAGCAGAGCTTTAGTGATTGTGCTTTGGTTTAGGTCTAACAAGCCTACATAAATTGACTAAAGGTAATGGAATTCATAAGAATTTAGGTTTTTCTTCAGAATTGCCCTTTTTTGCCTCAAATTCTATAAAAAACCTGTCAATATATTATTTATGTAGCAATGGATATTATTTTTTAACATACTACTCTTTAAAGAGGTATTCATTTGTGAGGGTTCTAGGGTTTTTATGAAATATAATAATGTGTAATGCATGGACAGTACATTCATTTCTAAGGTCAGTATTCTTTTGCTTTTCCTCTTAAAGGTTTAGACATATTAATTTTAAAGTTTCTTTCTTAATTACTAATTCATGTGTATTAGGAAGCATTTTTAACCACTGTCTTTACATATAGTTACTTTCTGTAAAACATGTTCATCTGAGGGGAATCCACAAAGAACATTACAAATAATACTCCATTTATGATTGTCCCAGGAACCTCAGCTTGGACTACTACTTTGCTGCACAGACAGAGATGAGTAAAACAAATTACCTGATTTCAGAAGTGCATGTAATTCTTGCTAGACTATGGCTCTGTGGACATCAAGGCTACACTTTTTATCTCCAAACATCGCCTGCTGATTTTTAGCTGACCTTTCAGCAGAATATCTGAGAAACAGCATGTACAGGTCCCAGTCACCCTGTTCATTGCACTGTAGCTTGACAAATCACAACCCAGTTGCAACAAGACAGAAACTTGGCATGTTTTATCACCCTGAGAGACGTGAGCCTCTCTGTAGGTCCTGATGTATTCCAACTACCAGAAATACTCTGGCCAACTGTTTGCTATAGTATGAGCAAGAACATGATCAATAATGAAAACTCGCAATTTGCTGTCATTTTTCAATGAATAAATGTAGAATTTTAAAGAAACTCAATCTGCCACTTCTCGGCATTTTACTTTTACTACTGAGAATGCCTTGCAGCTGAGGAAATAGCACATTCTGCAACAGAGATAATATGCAAAAACTGAATGCAGAATTATGCAGAAGAACCAGAATAAACGAGGTATTTCAGAGCTGAAGGCATTAACTTCATTCATGTTTCAAGCCTGAACTAAATCTTCTCTTCTGCCTCGTGAATGTAAATTGTGAATAACTAAGAAAATCTGTTACAGAATGAGAAAGATTTCTTTTAAAAACTTAAAGTAAAATTCCAATTTGTTTATTGAAACTTGCTTCATTTCCCTCCTACCTTCTTTCTGATACATAAACACTACTTTACATATTGACATTTCTCTGTCACCTCATTTTATGTCTTACAGGCACTTCAGTTTCTTTTTCCTAGCCTTAAACAACCCCTAAATTATCAAGACAACTCATCATCACCAGCTTGTGTTAACTGTTGCTGATCAAGGACAAGTTATTTATATGGAACAGAGTAAAGTTAGCAAAGAGGTCTCTTTGTGGTCTGAGAGGCAGTGGGTTACTCAAATTGTTCTGAATTTTCAATGGTAAATAAACAAAAGTTCAGTCTAATAGACGAAGTTTAAAGAACTTTTTTTTTTTCCCAAGGAATGAAAAGAGAGCTCATAAGATAGTTGTAATCTATTCAGGATGACCTGAATAACAAATAATACAAAATATTTTATTTTATTTAAGTCTCTATGACTATTAAGGTATAAAGAATTTTATATAATTCTTGGTTAAAAAAAAAAATAGGCCAGACCTAGTTAAGTATCCTGAAACTAAAAATTTATTTTCCCTCCTTTGGGAGAAGACCTCAATAAAGGTTCTGAAGTTCTACCTCATCCAGGCCTGTCTAGCCATACTTTGACTGTGTTGCAGATGCACCTACAATCACTGTTCTCTTCTGCAAACTGGAATGTGGCATTCCCTGTGCCTGACACATACATTGTCTTTGATCCATGTTCCTCGCTTTACCCGCTGATACTTAGAGCGGATGGGAACTTACCAGCTGAATTGTAGAGAAATTAGCTGACAGGGAACTTGACCTACTGTCACCACAGGAAACTGCTGAGGGCAGAAAGAGCTTAACAAGAACAGAATATATTTCTTTTGACAGCTCTTCACACTTCAGTCTCAAAAAAACTACTGTTATTAAACATAGAAAGTTAAGGTAGTTTTTGACTTTGATAATAAATTTTGGAGAAAAAAAAAAAAGAAGTGAAATATCGAAGCAATGTTTACTTTGGGGCATCTACATGCCCCTTATGAATGAATCACACTTATACCCATAAATACTTCAGAGACCTGTCATAATCCAGGGATATACCAAGTCTTCTCTGATTTTCAGTTAGTAATGTCCTTCACCTCATTCTCTCTCAACAGCCTGCATGCTGGCAGTATCTTGTGTATTTTGGAACTGCAGTTATTAGATGGTGGTGATGGAAAGCATACCCTTCAGAGGGGCTCACCACCGAAAAAAAGGGTGTGCCATTCAGAGGATCTCAACAGGGAGCTGTGGCTTGCTATGTAATCAGAGGTAGATACATATTTTGTTGTTGAGAGCTGAAGTGGCATGAGTGAGAATATGTGTGGAGTCTATGCTGAACCTATTTGAATAACGGCTATAAAGTGTAAAAAAAAAAAAAATCAAGACTGTGTAGTCCTGAGTTGATTCACAACAATGCATTTAAATGTGAATATCCCTTGAATTTACAAGAACTTTAGTTTCTACCTGGAAGGTGCATTGAACTGATGCTAAAGAAACAGCTCTGTCCCAGAAGTGAATTGGGTCTTGAAATAGAATTAACATCTTGGATATAAATCTTGGAAATATATGTCACATTCACAATAAGTATATTCTGAAATTCTCACAAATAAAGGATAATTGAGTATACCAAAGGCAAAATTAAATCCTAATACCAGTGAAACACATGGTTTGATTGCATGTACCTTGCTGGGGAGGTAGGAATCCATTGTAACAACAAAGGAATTTTTATGTCTTCTGAGGCAGCCACCTAGAAGGCCAAAAGTTTACAAAGGCAGTGAGGTGAAATAACACATACAAGAATAAAGCCACCTTCCTGCATTTGATTTACCTGTAATTGAAACAATTGACTCCTGTTTGAGTGGCATGGATTGTGTTGTGATCAGGAATGTCTTGAATTGAGCTCATGGCAGGTGTAAGATTCAGCACAAGCTTTCATTCTGTTATTTTAACATTCTGTACATAATGTTTGCTAAAATAGGTATTTATTTAGTAGCAGTTGCTTATCTATAAACAGAATCTATTAGAGACAAGCAGGTAACTTAGTGTGTGAATCAATACATGCAGGTGACCAAGGGCACCCAAAAATACCACAGGTGAAATGTAAAGAGTAAATTTATTTCATTACCTCCCTGGCTAGAGGATCCCAAAACAACTCTGAGCTGAAGACAGAAACAAAATAAGGATGCAGGTACTGTCAGGCTTAGTCCAAACTTTATTTTTTGTTAGAAAGAAAACCCAAGATTCTGATGTTTCACTTTAAACTAAACTGTTAGATGTCATATGGTCATACTTTGTGTTGATTTGTGATAGATGTAAATTAACAGTCAATAACATATTTTACCAGTTTGAAATAGGTTTAAAATGTTCTCAATGATACAAGCTGAAGGACAGCTCCAAATGAGCAAATAGGGGTGAAAGCCTTCCTTGACACCTACTGATTTCAACGAGCATCTGGAAAACATTCAAAGTTAAGTGTACTTGTGGCTTAGTAATGAATCTGCTTATGAATTACATAGAAATCTATCAAAGAACTAGATGATATAACTGTTTTCAAATTGGTGCAGTTCATAACAACTTTCCAAGTTTAAGTTCATATATCATTTAAAGCAAGTTTCTCTGCATCTGATTTTTTATTAAAAATTGCTCAGCTTTCTTCATCCCTATACTTTAATGATTATAAATAGGGGTGCCCCACAGAATAAGATGAATTTGGATATGTTGGAACTATTTTTAACAGTACTGATTAATGAGAATTATCCTGTAGTATTGCACTCTGCCCAAATTCCTTTTGATTAGTTTGGTTTAGAAATGTTCTTTTTGCGTGATGTCTTGAGATATATTTGTTTCTTTTTTTGCATTACTATATTAAGTCAAAATAATGGACATAATGTACATTATTTTGACTTAATATAGTAATAATTAATAATGTAGTAGCAATAGTAATATAATAATAATAGTAATAATAATGTACATAATGTACATTATTTTCCTTACATAATGTAAGGAAAATATAATCTTAGTTTCAGGAGATAATTCATGACAAGGATATCAGTGATCTTTGGAACTTTCTGTAAGAAGAAGTGGCAGATATCCATTCAAAATTTATATGAGGCAAATGTCTGGGAAACATTTTAACATTAAAAAAAGAGAAAAAAATCATCAATTGGCAAAGAAAAAAACTCTAATGTGACTTAGCTAGTGTTTCTCTTTACAGGTATCTCCAATGTTTGCAAGGGGTCACTATAAAGCTGACAAACATCCTTGTTATTTTTTTCATAATTTCCCAGTCTGGTCAATAAACAAACCTAGTGTGTTGTCTATCTAATCAAAGGTTTGGAAATTTACCATAATTTTCAGATTTGCATTGTCCTCTCTACTGCCTTGCACCTCTTCTGATATAAATTTCCCTATTTTAGTCTTGTTACTGACCAATTACCAGGATTTTGATATATGTTGCCTAGATAGATAGATAGATAGATCAGGAAAATGCAGACTTTTCCATCTCTGAAAAAATTTCAAGTTCAGTATGAATTTCAAAGTATGGATAAGATGAGGCTTCAAAACATAAGGTGAGAAGGAAGATGAGGAGGACTTAGAAAATTTTCCATGGTAGGAAAGAGTCCAATCTGACAGATAGGGTGACCAGCCTAAAATCTCTACTATGAAATTTCATTATCACTTTCTTACATGCACAATATTCAGTGTTACTACAGATAATAAATTTATTCATGACTTTTATAAATCTATCCACACTTCTGCATTCAAGCTTATTATTTTCTCTGATAGTGCATTCAAAGACTGAGAACACACTCTCTGAACAAATAATTCATTTCACTTCAACTATGGTTACTCACTATTTCTTTTCCCCTGGTGGTCCATAATCCCTATTTGTACCTTTTAAAATACCTTTGTAGTCTCATAGAAAATTCAGATCTAAGGAAATATTAAATGGTCTTCCAGATAGAAATGCTTTCTCTGACAAAATGCTTAATATTGACTTTGGCTCTGCTGCTGTTCAACTCCAAGCCTTAACTCCTTTCAACACTAATAATTGCATATGTTTCAGTTTTCTTTAGATAACGCAAATCAAAGAACTGATACAATTTTGAATTGACAGAAATAAATGAAGTATATATATTGACAAGCTATAGTGAGCTATTGGAAGCCTGACATTATAGGGCTTCCACTCCATTAAAAAAAAAAAAAATCCAGAAAATTAATTACTTAAATCTTCTCCTTTGTGTGTAATCATGGCAATAGAATGCATTCAGAGAAACAATTAAAAAAACATTTCAACTGGATATCCATCATGGGCTATATGGAGCTCCTCTACTAATTAATTGTTTCTGTTGTTAGCAGTTCTTTAATGTTTAAAGCTTGCATATAAATTGAGATGTTTTATTTTGTCTGAGTTTTCATATATTTAATTACTTGCATATCAGAACTTTTCAACATATTTCCAAACTGTCTTTTCTTCAGGTTGTGTGCTGGGTTTGTTTTTGCTTTTTTTAAAAAAATTTTTGGTTTAGACCCAATTATACTTTATGCCAATGAAAAATCTGTCTTTGTCAGAAATCTCTAAATATTTTTTTCATAGGGGGTTATCCACCATTTTTTTTTTTCACCTGGGAAAAGCTGTAGTGATCACTAGTGCAGCAGGTTCACTTTTCTTGCACTGTTCTGACCACTCATTCATTAAGGTTTTCTGAAATCTCTTACTAATATCTAGATGAGAGACTGCCATTCTTTATCAAGACTGTTGCTGTAAGATCCAGAACATACCCATCACACTTCAACCCACAAAGAGATATTCTGGTGCTTACACAGGTGAGAAGTGCATCCTGAAAGCTGAACCTTGCCAGTGACAGGTGCTCATTTTACAACATAAATCTTCTTTGTGAATGCTAAGTCATGATACTGGCCTACCTCTACATGGAAATAATTGCCAGTTTAAAAATAAGAAAGGTGGATGGGATAATGAAGATGCCTGGACAAGATTAGATTACAAAAATGGAGAACCAGCCCCCTAAAGGAAAAGTGGAAATCACAATGATTTAGACTTAAAGGAAATATTTAAAAATAAAACTAACTAGACAAAGAAACTGCAGAAAACACTTGGAACAAAGATGTAATACTATAGATTTAAAAGAGAGTAGAAAATTAAGGCAAAATTATATTCAGCTTGGATGAAGGGAAATACAATGTAATCATGTACCTATGGAAATAAACACAAATTCTTTTTTTAGAATGGGTTTTCGCAAGGAATAATTGAGATAAGCAGTTTACCTAGTTTTAATTTGCATAGTATGGACCATCCCTGCCTAAACAACCATTCATGTTTATCCACCACCTAAATTTATAGAAAATAAAAGGTGGTTGAGGAGTTGGTAATGCATATTATATTATTAATTTTTTTTTTTAATACTACTATTCTTCAGTAGTATTAAGTGTCTTTCCAATATAAGTGTGGAAACTAACACAAAGATATCTCAGAGATATTCTTCCTCTAGGGCTCTTCTTACTTTGCTTCAGATACGTCATTGTATTATGAGTATCAGACTATCTCTCCAAGACAGATGTTTTACAAGTTCCAAAGAAAACAGCACACTTCAGAGAGCTCAAATTACTAAATTGCACAGAAAGAATGAAAGCTTCAAGCAATGAGCCTAATCTGAAATGTCTGCAACACCATTATAGTGCCAGGAATTTCTGTGAAGCTCTGCTACACCTGTAGTTTCTCTGCCAACAGTATGTTTCTTAGCTAACAGAAGGTTAAGGGAGCAGACAAAAACGGTTGCAAACAATGGGATGTCATTCCAAAGACCTCATTTTAATTCCAAGTGCATTTTGATTCCAAGTGCTCTTACCAATTTCCTATCTTATTTAGACTAAGTACATAATCCTTCTGAGATCCTTTTGTATGATCATAATGGTGCTTTCTTGAATTCTTTGTAACAGAAAATATCCTTCACTATGTTTATATATTTACATACTATATTCATGGTATTATCTAGAGTTGTGCATTCACAGCATGACTGCTATGAAATTAAAGCTTAGTGACAGAGAAAGCAATTATGGTTTAGCAATTAGGACAAGCAGGAAAAGTAGAGTAAATTAAGATGGCAAAACAGGGACAGAATATGAGAAACGGATTGTTGCTAATGAGGATGATAGCCATGGATAAAACTTCATTGTATACTAAGGTCTTAATTGCAGGAATTCTCTGAACACACAGGAAAATGGACTTGCACTGAGGGTGTCCTATATGACCAACAGGTCTCCTTCAAATTTACCAGATTTATCACAACATTAATTATATTCCACAAATAAAAGAGTAAAGTATCTCATACTATTTTTAAGAAGGCAAATACAATGCTTAAAATACCTTTTTCAGACTTTGTATTTTTTATATGATGTATCAAGAAAAAGATTTTTTTTTTACTAAAGTTTTTTCCAAAGCCACCTGAGAGATTCAGATGCTCCAGTCCCTGTTAAAATTAAATCTACTAGGCAGCTTTGAAAGTCACAACTTAGCAGCAAAAACAAAGAGCTGTCAATGCAAAAAGACACTTGCAAGTATGAACCATATGCTGTCTCTGCAGGACATCCTAAAATTAATCAGGCATTCTATCGTATTATATCAAAGAAACAAAAGTTTGGACTTTGTCTTGTTTCTAAAAAGGAAGATTCATTAAATTCAGATGATCTCTATCTGGAGACATTACAATCATTGGAATTATTCAAGCTGAAACTACTTTTATGTAGCAGCTTTTTTGCATCAGAGCTTGCTCTCTCTCTCTAACCCATGAAGTACAGAATACTAAGATATAGAGGGTTGAAAGGTGTCCCTGCAGAATGCTAGCACAGAAGAAAACTTTTGTCCATATATAGACATAATCTTGTTATATATTTTTATTCAAAATGTGTCTAGTCAGGGAAAATATGTTTTTCCACAATCCAATTACAAAATCTAACTTGGAATGCTCATTTTCATTCAAACAATGCTAAATGAACTGAAACATAGGGTTTTCTTATGTGATTCAAATGGGCAGAAAAGAATATTCCCCTACCCTCCAGCAAAATTCTGATCTTGAGAGTCAGAATATCCTATGCATACAAAGTTAATAAAAGCAGGATATACAACCATTCTTTTGATTTTAGGGACCAGTCTTTACATGCAGATAGATATTGCAAAGGTAAGATCAGGTAAACACTTAGTTTACGATTATTAATATGAAAACTCTTACAAAATGCTTCTACAACATGTCAAAGTTTTACTGATTCCTTATTGTAAAAATTAGCAAATCCCTGTTCTTTGGCTATCTTTCTCAGTTTCTCTACATTTTAAGTTTCACAACTAATGATTCACACACAAGTAGATAAGATTAGGAAGATGATTTGGCTCTGGGCAGGTTATTCCATAATGGTTTATTATGTGTGCTAATTCCCTGAAGCAGCTGGTATTGACTGCTGACAGAAATAGCACATTGAATTAGCAGATCAGTGGTTTGACCTGTAATGGCAATTCCAATTGTCCTTTGCTGCCATAAGCAAAAAGGTTTAATCAAAATGGATGTAAATTAGCTCAGACATTTTAAAATTGAGGTACATTATACAAACTGCATACAGAAAAAAAAGTCTTCTAATGCAATTTTGCCAAATGTCATTTTCGGAGCAAAGATAGGAACGATTAAAAATCTAGATTTTCTGAGCCATCTCTCACAGGGAAAACTCATGTCTTACTGCCCATCCAGCTCCACCATGAATTTTATCAGTTCTTGCCCCAGTACTGCCCTCTTTCAATCTTCCCTCAAGAAGATTACTTCCAGTGACCAGGAGAAATCATAGGAGTTAAGTTTTTGCTGGAGGATGAGTGAGACAGAAACAGCATGGAAATATTTGTGACAAATAGGGCTTCTGAAGACCATGAGAATATTTCTTTTCACCCAGAAAGGTCCATTAACACTGAAACATATTTGGAAGATCAGGCAGGGTATCACAGAGATTCTACTTATGAGTACTGTAATAAAAGTATTAGAGTGTGTCAGGCTGACTGCAAAACCAAGTAACTTTGTTAGATTTAAATCCATCTATATATTGGCCTCAGCTTTTATGAAAAACAGGTTTTTAAGTGCACAAGTTATAAATGGAGTATAGTGTCATCACTTTACGCACTCTTTAAGTTAGTTTGTATACTATTAATACAGACATGTTACAGTTACCAGAAAGTAAACCACCTGTAATAGAAGCCAAGATAAAAAGCCTTGCACATTTTATCCAAACTAAGAATGCTGGGTTTATTCTCTTAATTATGTTCAGCTGTATAAAGGAATCCAACAGAGCACTCAGACTTCCTTAAGAGCAGATACTGAGACCAGAAGAAGTCTCAAAGTCATGCAATACTTCATAAATAAGTTTAAGAATACATTTTTTAAATAGGTATTTGTCCTGGTTTAGAGACAGGTATCTGCCAGGGGAAACTGGAGTTTTCCCTGGAATGGAGAATGTAACCCCCCTTCCCTCCAAATTACTATAATTTT
>VZUI01032671.1:0-22535 GCA_013401135.1 Cettia cetti
GGGGCGCGGGCGGGGCGGGGCGGGGGCGGGGCGGGCGGGCGGGGCTTAGGGGCGGAGCCGCTCGCTGGCGGCGCGCGGGCCCTCAGGCGACAGCGGCGGGTAACGGTGGGGGAAGGGAGGGGGGACGCACGGGCTGTGAGGGACGGGAAGGAAGAGGGACACCGTGTGTCCCTGGATAGAAATGTGGGTGGGACACGGTGTATCACGGCCTGGCGGGCACCGGCTGCGGTGTGCTCCGCGACACACATGGGGAAGGAGATGGAGTGAGTCTGGGTGTTGCATTTTGGGGTCCTGTGGGCGCTGCCCTGGGAACAGCGGTTTGGGTGACGCTGTCTTTCAGGGCTGCCTTCTGTGGAGACACGGTGTCACAGAGTCGTGGCTCAGAGCATGGACATCTCTCACACCCTCAGTGTCCCGTGTCCCCTGCCGCTGGAGGGAGCTCCTTGGCAGGTGCCAGGGCTGGGGCTGCCTGTGGCAAGGGATGGGTCAGGACGGGACTGGGCAGGATGGGGCATCTCCAGGTCTCTCCCAGGACAGGGGGTCCCTCAGGCACTTGTCCCATCACCCAGCTCCCAGGGGTGCTCCCTTAGGATCTAGACTCCCCCCACGCTTCCTGAGGAGGGGGGGCAGGAGTGCCCCCTTACCCACGGGGCTGGCCCGTGCCCAGGCAGCCACCCTCACTCCGCGCTAGCCCCACAGCAGCGCCTCATGCCTGCCCATGGCCTGCAGCCCCTCCACACGCCCCCACTGCCACCAACTGAGCAGGATGAGGGCAGCCAGGGATGCTTTTAACTCAGAATGCTAGGGAAAGGGATATAGCTTCCCCCGTGGGGTCTGCAGGCCTGTGCCCGTGGGCTTGGTGTGATGGGAGCAGGGCTATTCCCGTGGGAGCGGGCTGCCGTGCTAATAAGGCTTCGCTAATGAGCTGGCACTGAGCCCAGACCTGGGGCCAGCAGAGGGGAGCGAGGGACCAGGGCTGGTAGGGCTCACCCCCACTCCACACTGTGCCATGGGTGAGGACTGGGGGGCTGGCCCTAAGGGCACTGGGGGCACCCACTGCCCTGGCACCAGGCACAAGATGCCTCAGCGCCACCTCCCTGGAGCCCTGCTTCCAGAGCAGCCCCAGTCTCCAGGGATGCTACTGCCATGGCACTTACTGGGGTTCCTGCACCCACATATCCCACTCCTCAGGAGTCTCACTCCCCAGGGCCTTGCTCCCACATGTGTCCCATTGTCCTGGGGATCCTGCTCTCTCAGGTGTCATGCTCCCCAGGGATCCCACTTCCTCGGGGTCCAGTTTCCCCGGGGTCTAACTCCCACAGGGGCTCTGTCCCATGGGGGTTCCTCCTCATCCATGTCCGTGTATCTGTGCTGTCCTGCTGTATGTCCATGCTGTCTGTCCCGGTGTTCATCCGTGTGCACTAACCCTGCACATCCGTGTCTGTTTATCCCTGCTGTCCTCCCGCACCCATGTGGCACGTGTCCGTCTGTCTGTGCTGCCTCAGGATGCGGTGTGTCAGGTGCCAGCCTGCGTGCCAGCACCTCATCTACCCCAGTAATGCCCCAGACCTGGGCACATTCACATCTTTATTCCCACCTCTGGCCTGCCACCACCACCGGCATCACCCCCCGCCCCCAATAATTTACAAGTGTCAGGGGTGGCCCTGGGGCAGCCAGGCTGGTGACAGGAACAGCAGAGCCACGCTGCAGCCAGCGGACCTGGGGCAGTGGTGACGGTCCGCAGCGGTGCCCCCCGGTAGGATATGTACATTATACAGAGCTACCCAGAGCAACACAACACGTTAAAAAAGTTCTACTCTTATGTACAGTATTTATAAAAAGCATCCCAGCCTCCACCACCTCATAAAAAAATACGTCTCTTATGTACTTTGCCGCAGGACAGACTCCCCAACCCTGTGCTGCCCACCCTGCCGGGCTGCCCTCCGTACTGGGAGGGGAGGCGGGGGGTGGGAGAGCCACTTTCTGGGTTTTGGCATGGTTTGGGGCATCCCAGCGACGTGGATGGATAGATGGATGGGTGAGGGCTGTGGGGGTCTGAGTGCTGGCCCAAGGTGCAAGGTGAGCAGGGACAGCTTGAGTTGCTGGGTTGCCCATCACCCTGGCATCTGGGCATGCAGACAAAGGGTGCCTCCAGAGCCCTGAGCTTGCCCCCAGTGAGTGCTGCCCCCAGCCCCCCTGAAATCCCCCTCATACCCCTCAGGTGCACCAGGCCCCCAGCAGCTGAGCTGCAGCATGAGCAGGATGCCCGTGGCGTGCATGCCACCTCCCTGGAGAAATGCAGCTGGAGAAATACATGGCCTGGGGATCAGCAGGGTCCTATCTGCAGGCACCAGGAGCCAACAGTTCTCCTGGCAGGCTCAGGAGCAGCAGACTGGGTATCACCAGCCACTGCATGAGGACCATATCTGCCCACAGGGCCCAGGGTGCCCCCATGATGCCAGGGCAGTGGGTGGCATCTCTTTGGGGATGGCGGGATGGCAGGGGAGAGGGCGGGTGGCTTGGGCACAGGTGCTGTCAGAGGCCTGACCGCCCTGCTGGATTCCAGCCCCCACGGACACTGTTCATCAGGTTCTTGATGCTATCTGGGGGGGGCCCAGGAAAGTGCCCGGTCCTCAGTCCCCACGGCAGGCAGTGCCCTGCGCCCCTGGCAGTGCCTGCTGCTGGAAGCTCTTGGGGTTTAGAAGAGCTCCACCTGACAGCCAGCTCCGGGTGAGGTAGGGCAGTATTATTCTCCCCATTTTACAGATGGGGAAACTGAGGCGCAGAGCAGGGAGGGTGCCCGCTGGAGTGGCTGGGGGGCACAGGACCTGCCCCGGGCTCGCTGCCCCATCCCGGACACAGGTTGAGGAGTCTCCATGCCTGCCATGGCTCATGCCCTCTCACCATCACCTGTGGTGATGGGCAGCAACAGCGGAAGTCCCCAGGGAACCCTGGTGGGGCTGCAGCATGGGGGCTGAGCCCGGGGTCAGCTCTCCCTGGGGCACCGGGTGGGTGGGGGGGAGGTTGGCGTGGGCACCCAGTAGAGGCTAGTGGCTGCCGCCGCTCTTCCCCCCACCCGTGGCCCAGTCGATGATGATGAAGCTCAAGCTCATGATCATGAAGACCACCCCGAGGAGGGCAAAGCAGGCAGCCTGTGGGGACAAGGAAGGGACTCAGGGACGGGCAGGGCAACAGGGTTCCCGGCCAGCCTCAGAACCCCATACCTGTCCCCGTCCTTGTACCCCTGCCCACACTTACCAATATTTTGGGGGTGGAACGCAGCGGCTCCTTGTCCTTGGGCATGATGCGGATGTAGAAAATGGCAGGGAAGATGAAGATGAGGCAGGGAGCAGAGGTGGCACCTGGAGCAGACAGGGAGAGAGTGGGCAGAGGCCTTCCACCCTGCAACTCAGCCCTGCCAGCCCCACTGCCAGGACAGGTCCTGCCGCCCCCCCCCCCCCCCCCCCCCCCCCCCCCCCCCCCCCAGTCCTGGCAAAGCCTTCCAGGAACCCAGGGACACGGTGTGCTGGCACTGTCTCCACACCCCTCCTGCAGCCTGGGCCCTGGCACTGAGCTGAGTGCTGAGCAGGGGGAGCCTGGCTGCAGGGATCAAGGGAAACACGCAGGGGAGGAGCAAGTGCCGGCACTGCGCTGTGGGAACCAGCCTGCCAGGACAGGGATGGGGTGGGGGATTCACACAACCACCTGGTCCTGGCATGGTGAGAAGGGGAAACTGAGGCACGGGAGGGAGGGTCATCAAAGTTGAGCACTGTGCTCAATAGTCAGGACTGGGCTGGCATGCTGCTGCAACACCCCGTGATCAGGGAGGGACAGGAGCAGGTCGCTGTCACTCACCAATCAAGCCGAAGATGCCGAGAATGGAAGGGGCAAAGATGACAAGGAGGTTGATGAAGGTCAGCAGGATCACGGCAATGGCGATGTGGCGGATCCAGCTGAAGTCTTTCCCTTGAAACAGCATCTGCTGGATGGCCCGACGCACCTGGGGACAGGGACAGGGTAACACACTCCATCCTTGGAGCCAGGACACGTATCCTGTCAGTGCAGTTCTGCTGGCCCCCATCACCCCTACTCCCTATGCCTATGGCCCTGCAGGTCACCATCACCCCTTTCCCTTCCCAAGCTCTGACCTTGATGCCCCACTGGTCCCTGTCACCCCTTCACAGCCTTCTCTGTGTGGCCCTGCCTTTGCCCCATCACCCCTGCCTCTGGCCCAGCCCTGTTCCTGGCACCCAGAACGTCCTGTTCCCCAATCCCTGTCTTCATCACTGCCTGTTTCCCTTCTCAAAGCCTGGTGCTAAAGCCATCTGGCATTCCTGTGGGGCCACTCACCGGGAAGAGGACGATGGGGACAGTGAGGGTGACAGCCGTCAGCACAGCCACACGCACACACAGGATGAGCACATCAAAGGGGTCCACCTTGTTGTACGTGTGCAGCAGCTCTGACTCCACACGGTCTGTGAACACCATCAAGGAGCCCCTGGGTGAGCCCTAGCACCATCATCCCCCTGGCACAGGTGTGCCAGCCCCAGCCCCCTCCCCGAGGGCTCACCGTAAAACGTGAGGTAGCCAAAGAGGGCAGCCAAGAAATACATGAGGTACATGACCATGATGGAGATGTTGGAGATGCACTGCATCTTCTTCTTGGAGGGGCTGCAGGACATAGTACGGTCAGCACAGCCCCATGACACCCACGGACACCAAGCACCTGCCCAGTGAGGGGGGGTGATGCCAAAACACTCTGGGGTGTGTGTGGGATGTGCGGAGAGGGGCGGTGTCCCCCTTCCTGGGCAAGATGGTGTGTTGAATCACCCATCACCAATCAGCCACCCACCCTCTCTGGGTCACAGCACCCACATTCCAGGGGTCAATACCACCCTTCCACCCATTCTGAGTCACATCACACACCTCCCAAGGGTGATAGCACCCACCCCAGGTTATATCACCAATCTCCCTGGGGTGATATTGCCTACCACCCACCTGCCCACCCACCCCAGGTTGTACCATCCACCTCCTGAAACTGATATCACCCATCTCAGGTCCTATCAGCCGCCATCCACCCACCCACCCAACCACCCAGGGTCATATCACCCACGTCCCCAGGATGCCCCGGCGCAGGTCCCACACATGGATGGCACTGCCTTTGGGTGGGCACTGGATGAAGCCCACCCCTCCCCGTGGATGCCCCCACCCAGGACTCACTCCTTCAGCTCAGTGTAGATGGGCAGGACCTCGGGGTGGCAGACGAAGGCAAAGGCCATGATGGGGATGGTGTACGCTGTCTGTGTGAGAGGAGGATGACTGACTGCTGGGGCCCAGTGGCAGGTGCTGCCAGCAGCAGGACCACCCGTCTTCATGGGGTGCACAGGGTGGGGGCTCACCCAGAGCCTCAGGGGTGCATCCCAGGTCCTTACCTGTGAGTTCAGGGTGAAAAAGCTGGGTGTGCAAGTGTCCTGCTCAGGGGCTTGGAGGACTGTGTAGCCATTCTGGTAGCCACTAGTGCTGACAGTGGTGACATTGAGGATGCCTGTGATGTTCCCCTCTTGCTCCGGAAGTGGGCAGGGTATCTGGAACTTCTTGTAGATGACCTGGGGTGGGGGGGACATGGGGCCAGTCAGCTCTTGGCGACCTCTACTCCCAGCACGTTGCCCACACCAGCATCATGCCCAGCAGGAGAGCGACGCTGCTGGGACCCCTGCAAGGGACACACTTTGCCAGCGCTGCCCCGTGGCAATGCTTCTCCCCCAACCTATCCCTGTGGAAATGGGCAGCAGGACAGAGTGAGGCAGCAGCACGTGGAGGGGCCACATGTGCAGATGCTCCCCCCCGGTACCTTCCCCCTCTCCCTTTCCAAACATTCGGTTTCTTCAGCCGAAAATAACCCAGCAGTTTGACAGCCCTGCCACAGCGGCGTCTCTACAGCCCCGAGCACCCGCTGTCCCTGCTCCCTCTGCTGTCCTCACAGCAACCAGCCCAGCCTCACACCCCAGCAAGAGGGATGCTCAGCACCCCAAGGCACTGGCACATGCCAGTGGGTGCTCACCGAGATGAGGAAGAAGACCATACAGCTGAGTGAGAAGCCGCTGGCGTAGCCAAGGTAGCCTGGGGAGGGAGGAGAGTGGTGGTGGAGAGGTGCTGGCAGGACCTTTGTACTCGCTAAGTGTCCCCTCCTTGCCCAGCACATCCAGGCTGGCACCATCACCCCGCAGGAGACGTGGGGTGCCAGACCCCAGTGCCATAGGTAGCATCTCCCTGACTTACCCAGCTGCTTCATGAGGGCCAGGGGCAGGATAATGGTGACAGAAACCAGGATCACCAGGTAGTTCCCATTCATGTACCAGTCCCTGGAAGCAGAGGGCCTGCTCACCACCCTGCTCTGCTGGGGCACAGGGGGCAAAGGCAGCCACTGGGGGTGCTGTCTGCCATTCCTAGGGACCCTTAAGCTGGCAAATCCCAGGGGCACTGGTGTCCCCTGAGGCTGGCATTCCTGCTCTGCTAACATCCCTTGGGACCCCTGAGATGGCATCCTTGGGGACCCCTGAGGCCAACATCCCTGGGGGCCTTTGAGCTAGGGTTCTGCCTACCCCCACAGTGGTGCACCCACAAGGGCTAGAGTTGCTAGTGGGGATGTGGGCATAGGGTGGGGGGACCTATACCCACCAGTCCCCCACCGTGCAGCCCCAGGTTCTGCTCAAGGAGGAAAGCCTGATCCCAAGGGGATGTGAGGAACAGGGATTGGAAGTTCAGCTCGGTTTAATCTCACCCAGGGGCTTATTCAGCACTGACAGTTATCAAAAATAGTAGTGGCTTAATGATAGTAAATCCCTGCCATGGGCTGCACAGCTGGAGCCAGAGCCCCGGCGCCTGCCCGGGGAAGGCACGCAGGCAGCGTGGGCAGGAGGCACTCACGTGGTCTTCTCCTCCAGGTTCAGGAAGGTCTGGATGACCAGAGGCACTTCAGATTTGACGATGTACAGGTAGCTGGACATGGCTGCAGGGCAGAACAAGGTCTTGCTGCACTGGTGTTCTCTGGTCCCATTCCCCGTGCCCAGCCCCCAGCGGGTCCCCCCCGTGCCATCCTCACCTCCGATGTTCTGCAGCGTGATGGCGATGGCTGCAGCCAGCTTCCCGGGCGTGCCGAAGGCTCGGTAGCCCAGCTGCTCATAGGCGCGGATGCCTGTGGGATGGGGAGCAGTGGTGGGTGAGAGTCAGGATGGGACCCCCTGGCACGGCTCTGCTGAGGACTTGGCACTCACCCACAATGCCCGAGGACTTGAGCAGCAGGTGGATGGAGTAGCTGGAGAGCAGGGCCACCGCTGTGAGGAGGAAGCTGCAAGAGGAGGGCACAGTCACCAGTGGCCCACAGCGCAGGGCTCAGACATGGCTTGGGCCAAGCCCCATGCAGATGTGCTCTGCCTGTGGGCAGCTGTCCTGGCAGGATACCACCCCCTTGCCTCAGCACCTGTTGAGTGTTCATGGGGCAGATTCAGTCCATGTCTCCATACCCAAAGGGAGCCATCCCTCATGTCCTTCAAGCCACTTTTGGAAATCTTTGTAGTAAGGAAGGGAAACATTCATCCTCCTCCCCCCAAGTGGGGCACAGCACTCAGCAGAACAGGCAGACATATGCCAGCAATGGGCACTGCTCAGCCAGCAGGACACTGGTCCCTGCATCACCCCAAGTCAGAGACTTCTTTCTTGCCTGCACCCACCCATCCCTTTGGAGGAGCCCCCCACACCTGGACACCCTCCCCATGCCCCCATGGCACTCACAGGAAGAGAATGATGCCGGTGTTGGCCATGGCATATGCCAGCCCCAGGATGCCACTGCCCATGATGGCATTGCTCAGATTGAAGACGGACATCCCGAAAGACGTCTTCCCTTCAAACTGTTCACAGGACACAACAGGGAGGGGATGCGCCAGTCACTCTGGGAGCTTGCCCCATCCCACCCCCACCCCGTGCCCATGCTGCTACTCACATCAGTGAAGTGTGTCTGCTTCTTCTCGGCACCGTGGGGCAGGAACTCCTCCATCTCTGCCACGCCAGTCTGGTTCTCCTCAAATCTGTCCGTAGAGGGAGAGGATGAAGCCAAAGCAGAGACAAGGACTGTCAGCACTGGCTGGTATCTCAAGGGCAGGGAGCAGCTCGGAGGACCCCCCCAAGTCCCTGGCAGTGCCGCTTGCCCTGAGGCCCCTACCTGTCACCTGCCAGTGAGGGGACAGTGGATGCGGTGAGTGCGGCCGTGTGCTTCCCATTGGGCACCAGCTCCACCATCTCGGCCTGGAGGGGCACGTCCGTGGTATCCATGGCTGGGAGACAGCTGGGCTTGCTATGGGCTCTACTCAGGCTCTGCAAGAAGGAGGCAACAGAGGTCCAGCTCTGGGCAGTAGCACTGGAGGGGCTGGCCTGGAGTCTCACAAGTCCTGCCTCCACCAGGGACACACTGGAGTTGGGCTCAGCACCAACGCTGGTGGCACGGCAGGGACAGGCACCCGGGGATGAGAGGGTCACCGAGCCAGGCATCACCGTGGCTGTGCTTCTCCCTTCTGCCCGCTCAGCACACAATGTCCCATGGAACTCAGCCCCAGCTCCAGTACCTCACCAGAGTCCCAATGTGGGATTGTCCCCTCACCCAGCCAGACATCCCACAGCCCATCCCATTCCCTTGCTCACAGCACAGCACAGCACTGCCCAGATCCAGAGTCCCCATCCACGCCGCCTGCCCACCTCCACTCCCCTGCCTGCAGCTCTCAGCTCCATGACTCAGTTTCCCCTCCTGGAGACGAGTGCCAGCAGGCGAGTGGGGATGTTTGGGAGGGCAGCTGAGGAAGGGGTAGGGAGCTCAGGGACCCCCTAGCCACCGTTATGTAAAGCCCGTAGTGCTCCCCGGCGCAAAGGGCTCACCCACGTCCCGCCGCTACCGGGGTGCCAAGGCGGGGGGCTCGGGGGCACGTCAGGGCTGGACAAACGGAGCAGGAAAGAGCGTGGGGCCGGGAGACAGCTCCTTGGCAGGGGAAGGCGGCCGGGCTGCCGAGCGCGGGACGCCTTGGCACGCCGCACAAAGCCGCCTCTGTGCGAGCCCCGGCCCTCCCCGCCCCGCTGGGAAACGGCACAGGGTGGCTTTCTGGGGCAGGCTGGCAGCCGGGGCAGGGTCCCGCCACCCCCCACTGCCCCAAGGGGCTGGGGTCTTGTCCAGCTGGCCAGGGGGCTCCACACTGGGGCTATGTCCAGCCAAGGGCCAGCGCCACCCGGCTGGGGGTTGGGACTGGCTGGGATGCAGTGTGGTCCCCAATCCCGGGAGGATGCTGCTGCCCCACCACCCTGCTGCCTAGGTTCGCCATAGGGTGAGCAGGGGACATGCCCAACTTTATGCTCCCGGGGGATTGGTGTTCCCAGAGATCTGAGGAGCCTTCCCACAGCACAGTCGAGTCCAGCAGTCCTCCTGGCACGCAAGGGAAGGATGACACGTCAGGGTGTGGGTGCCAGCACCTCCGGTCGCCTGAGCTGCTGCCCTGCTTCTCCCTGCTGGTCCAGGCCACAAAGACTACCTGGCAGGGTCATCCCAGGCCACACACTGGCTGCTGGCGCTATCAGGGGGGCCTAGCCCCTAAGGTGGGCCCAGGGTGGTGGCACATATTTGAGCCACTCTGCCTGCAGCAACCAGCCAGGTGGGGAAACTGAGGCAGGACACAGGCCAGCAGGGACCAGAATGAGAAGGTTCAGACATGCGGGGGACAAGAGGGAAGCGCAGGGCAGGCTCTGGGTGATGATTTATCCCCTCCACTAGGCCTCCACTTGGGATGGATCCAGGCATGAACAAGGCTGCCAGCACGTCCAAAAGCCACTGTTAACTCTGCGCCTTCCCACCACCACGGGCAGGCATCACTGAACCCACCACTCACCCAGTACGGGATTGAGGAGGGCATCAGGTCCGTGATGTTCCGTAACCCCCCTAAGCCCCCCACTGCCACTGGGCTGTCTATGGGCAGGGCTTCACCGCATCCCACTGGTGGCAGGCAGGAGCTGCCCACTCCCCGACCCGCTCCCCCACGGGCGCCAGGAAGGCTGGGCACTCTCATCTGCAGCCCCTTTCTTCTCCCAGGTTATAATTACACCTCTCTGGGCAGCTCAGGAAATACCAACTTCTTCCCCCAAGCGTCTCTCGGAATAGCAAGCGGCACGGCCGAACTCATTCAGCATGCACCGGGCTTCGTGCTGCCACCCAGACGCTTCCTCCTGCCGGGCAGCCCTGGCACAGCCTTGGCACAGCCCTGGCACAGGCCCAGCAACACTCACTACCACTTCCCCAGCTGGCCCTGGCCTTTGCCCCTCGGCCAGGGTCTCCTGGTGGCAGCGGCCAGGGCAAGGGGGGAGATGAAAGAGAAGGGAGCATGGGATGATTCGATCGGGCAATGCGAGCCCTGCCTGCTGCTGTTTGCCTTGCGATAAGGCAGAACAACAAATACAGAGTGATGGGTGGCCCTGAAGGGGTGGCTTGGTTCCCCTCCAGGCTGGGGTTGGTGGGTTCACCTCCTCACTGTGCCCACCTTAGTTGGGAACCCTCTGCTCTGGGCAAAGGGATCTCTTCAGGGATCTCTTCCCTCAGGATGCCACCACGCAGACGGGATGCTGTCAAGTTCACTGCCATGTTGAGTAGCCCACATGCCGCCTGGCATCATCCCACTCCTGATCACCAGCCCCAACATCTGCCTGACGATATGGACCTGGCCACAAGTGTGGGCACAGAGCCCCCCCGCTGTGGCACCCAGGGCCACGTTCCTGGGGGTGCTGAGCGAGCTGCATCGATTTCCCAGCATGCGCCTCTCCGCTGCCTGCTGGGCTCTGGGACACAAGGACGGCGACAGCCCCGCTGCAGCCAGACCTCCCACCTCTCCCAGGCTGCTCCGGCTGTCCCAGTGCTTGGTGACACCTCACCAACACTTCGCTGCGGCCAGACAGCCTGAGCTGTGCCCTGGTGCTGTCCCGCAGCCCCTGCAGAGGGAACACGGAGCCGGATGCGTGGGACGGCACGTACCGTCCTGCCGGCCACGTCTGCGCTTCAGGGGAGCCTGCGTTTGGTCTCGCACACCGCGTCCCGGCCAGCACAGACGCCTGCCCGCCCCCGCCGGGATAGGGACACGTGTGTAGGGCGGCAGGGCTCCCAAATCCCTGCCCTGCTGGGGTCTGACAGACGGGTGGTCCTGGGCTCACCCCTGCTCCCTGCCAGCCTTCCTCAGGGACCGGGCACCATGGTGAGGGTTTCAGTTCTGAAAGGGACTGCATCCCTCTCTCTGCCGCACATCTCGCTTCCTCGAAGACTTTATTTAAAAGTTGGAAAATCCCCGCGGGAACGAGGCACAGGCAGGAGTGGGGGGCTGGGCAGGGGGGTTCTGTCGGTAATGCCAGCTGATACGTTGTGGGGGAGATCCATTGCATCTGGCCATGTAGACAGTGGGATGTGTATTACCCTGGACAAGCCTGGCTCCTGCACTGTGCCAGTCCCCTCGGTCAAGCCCCGGCCCAGCACAGTCCCCACCGGCACAGGCGGCGCTGGTGGAGTGTGGCACACGTGGGGACAGGCAGCCAGTGCCTGCCAGCCGTGCCTGTGCCAGGCAGCGCCAGCCCGGGGAGCCGTGGCCCACCGTGCCCCCACAGCCCACAACACCCATCTGTGAGCACCCACTGCTCCCACCTGTGGGTAGCGAAGGCGCAGGGTCCCCCTGGCAGCAGGTGAGAGCTCCCTCAGCCGGGGAGCCCCTCAGGGCAGAGACTCCCTCCCCATCTTCTCTCCCTTGCAGATGAATCCTTGATAATCCGGCCCAGCTGGGGCCGTGGGACTATTCCGGGTGGTAATCCGGCTTTAGCGCCAAGCCTGCCGCAGCTGCCGGCCTGCGTGCTGGCCGCCAGGTATCCCGCTGCTGCCGGTGTGTGCCGGGGGGATGGCAGCCCCCCCCCGCCCGCCTGCCCAGGTGGCTGTTCGGGTTTCAGCAGAGCTGGGCACACAGGTCTCATATTCCCTGAGGCTGTGCTGATGACCGAGCCCTGCCAGAGCGATGGTCAGCATGGGCAAATGGGCAGGGATGCCAGTCGTGTTTCCCCCACTGCCATCCACCCTGGGGTTACCCCCAGCACTGCTGCTGGGCCCAGGGTGAGCCCAGCCTGGGGTCCCTGGCCAGCCTCTGGCACTGCTGTGGGCACAAGGGTGTGTGGGCACACAGGCACAGCTGGGCAACAGCCCAAACCTGGGTGGTCCCTGGGCAAGCCCTCCCTAGGGAAATTGACCCCAGCAGGGCACACAGCAGAGAAATCCCTCTCTCCTTGCCCTCCACAGAGAACCCCCCTCCACAGCTGCCCTGGGAGTAGGATCTGCCCTTACCCTGAAGCACACATAGCCATAGCTTTCCACCCCCCCGCCTTCCTTCCTAAAATTGGCAACCCAAACCTGGTTTTAACCTGTGGTGTTCCACCCCCAGCCTCCCAGATAAGCAAGGCAGCGTCAGGGTGCCACCTCCCCCAGAGGAAGTGGGCACCCAAAGGGGCAAATCCAGCCATTCAGGGCATGGCCAAGGGGCAGAAGTTCTGGGAGGCACCTGCACGGGCATGGGAACCCCAGCAGCTGTGGGAAAGGACAGCTGGAGGAACCTGCCTGGTGCATGGCTGGAGAACCTCTCCGGGTAGCCCCGCTGTAGACCTCCCCCGAACAGATCTGTGGGAGATTCTCCTGAGATCCTCTGGAGATGACAGCCCCATCAGCTGGTCCTGCCAGCCAGCCCCACTCATGGCCTCAGCACAAGCTGCTTAGAGTAGGCACTGCTCCTGGGATCACCTCACCTATTTCAGCCCCAAACACCACACCGTGGCTCAGCTTTAGGTCAGGCAATTGCCCTGGTGCACCAGCCAGGGCAGGATTGGCAGTAGCAAGTAGGAACAAGTGGCTCTGGAAGCCACTGTCCTGGCTAGCAGGGTTCTGGTAGCACCAACACCTGCCTGGGCACTTCTGGCTATCTCTGTTGCACCTTGTGGACAGCAGTGTCCATCGAGGGTCTTACCTCTAAGAGCACAAGTGGCACCCAAGTCCTGGGGGACAGCTCTGCCTGAGCCTGAGAACTGCCTGCATGCAGAACATGCCAATGGCTGAGCTGGCCCGTGGCCACCGTCCAGCAGCAATGGATGTGCTAGGGTCTGGGATACACCAGGGAAGGAAAAGGCAGTGCAGGGAAGAGGGTGGTGGAGCCAAACATCATGGTGGGGCCATGGAGAGTGTTTTCCAGTGCCAGAGCCATGGTGCAGCTCAGTCACAGCATCACCTGCCAGGCACACAACCCAGGATGGGGCCACACTGCAGGTATCAGCCATCACCATCCTGCCACATCCTCTAGCAACCAAGCACCAGTACCGAGGCAAGCTGGGAAGAGCAGCGAGGAAGCTGAGACCAGGTGAGGGGAGTCATGTCCAGCACTGGGACAGCCCAGGCTGTTGCTGTCACCTGCCAGCTTGAGTCCATGTGGTACAAGGTCAGGTGGCAGATGCAGCTGGCAGCATGGGGATGGGAACAGGGTGGGCACAGCATGAGGTCAATGGCACTCAGTGTGGTTCTTGGGGAGGCTGGGTGAGACACCAGCTTGAGCCCAAAGTGGGGCTAGGCTGTATGATGGGTTTTGCTTTAAACTTCAAACACGTCCCTTTGGGAACGCAGGGCCACCCAGGGAAGATGGTGGCACAGGCACTGCAGACACTGATGGACAGGCAGTGCCTGGAAAAGGACATGTCAGCTTTTCTACCACACCTCTGGAGTTTTGTTTTGCCTTGGAATCAAGATGCTACCCAGAAGTTCACACTCCCCAAAACACAACTGGCCTTAGCGGGATGACACGGAGGAGTCAATAGCAAAAACTCCAAGGTGCCATGTGCTGCTGGGAGTGCTGGGGACATCAGGAGGGCCTGGCCTCAGCCACAGCCCCATGTGCCTCCTGCACCCCCAGAACAGCCCCCTGTACCAACCAGGAGCCATGATTCGCCCAAGCCCCATGGCACCACCACCGTGCCTGGCCATGCCACTCTCACCATTGGACCAGCCTGACATTTGCTCCATGGGGACAGCTGGCTGTGCCCCGCTGGCATGGGGGACCCAGCCAGTCCCAGAGCTGCGTCAGCAGCTGGGGAGGCATGCGGTTGGTGCGACTCACGTGGCGAGGAGAGCCAGGGGCATGGGGGTCCGTCCTGTCCCCGACCCGCCTCTGTTTTCTCAAGGGTTGCACTTCCAAAGGAGCCCGTGGGATTCCACTCCTTCCCCCCATCCCCATGCGCCAAGGAAAATAGGCTCTGCCGGTGCTTGTTTGTTTGCCGTGGCCGCAGCCCCGGCGTGTGATTACAGCTGCAGCACGGCCGGGTGCTGTGGGGCCCTTTGCGCCTCCGCCAGGGTCCCCCGCAGTGCCAGCACTCCCATGCCACCCCCGAGTGGGATGGAGTGTCCCAGTGGCCCCTAGCAGCCCTGGCCACCAGAGCCAAGGCACAGCGGCACTGTTCTGGGAGACAGGGCAGTGTTGCGAGGCACAGGCGGCTTTCTCTGGGGTACCCCCTTGAAGCCACAGCACCAGGCAGGTCTAACACCTCATCTTGGGCCTGGTCCAAACACCAGTGGAAAATTCCCCATCTCCTCCGCGTCAGCTCAGCACAGCCATGCCCTCCGCAGCCAGCCAGGGCTCCGCTTCTCTGCCATATCACCTGTTGGGGACTTGCTAGGTCTCCCCCAATGCCACCGCAGAGCCAGCTCAGCTTGGGGCCCCCAAGTCCAGCAAGCACCTGCAGTGGTTCAGTGTCCCTTGGGGAAGATTTCTCTCCAGTGGGACTTTCACAGCTGACACGGCAGAGCGGGCCACTGTGCCGGCTGGCATAGGACACGCGTGGCCGACAGGAACGCAATGTGCTGCCTGGCTTTCCACGCTGCTGTCCCGGGCAGGCAGGCTCTATAAATACCACAGCCTATGGAATCCCCGCACGCAGGTCCCAGCCAGCCCCAGTGCCCATGACGGCCGGCATCGCTCTCCCTGCTCCGGCACCCCGACAGCCTGACACCCGATCCTGGCCACAGCCGCTTCCAGCCTTCAGAAACATATGTCATTCCCAGAGGCGATTAAAAATTAAAGTAGAAAAAAGGGAAAGTAGAGGGAGTCTGGGGGTAAGTGTCACTATGAGTATCAGTGGAATGATGCATGCCCAAGCCCCCAGCATCTCGATCCGGGAAGGGGCAGTGTCACGGCGTTGGGGATCCCAGGAGGTACGGCAGGGCTCTGCCTCCCACTGCGCTCGCGGGATCTGTCACCCACCCGTGGGAAGGTGCCAGCCGCTGGGAAGAGGCAGGAGTAAAGCAGAGCAAACAGCCTCGGGGCGCTGCCACCTGCTAGAGCTGCCGGGCCCCTTAGTCTTCGCGGTGCTGCCCGGCGCCGGGAGGAGGAGGGAACGGAGGAGGAGAGAGCTGGGCTGTGAGAGGAAAGCGGGGCCGGCGAAAGATGGGTCGGAAAGGACTGGATAGGGTACGGAGGAGAATTAGTGGAGATGAGGAGTCCGAGCGCACGGCACCACGGCCTCTAAACACGGAGCTTTACGGAGGAGAAGGCAGCGAGCCTGGGAGTGCGAGCAGCAGGGGAGATCGGAGAGACCTACCTGCCCTCTCTCCGCGGTGCCTCTGCAGCGGGCTGGGGCAAGCAGCCCCCGGTGGCCGGTGCCGCGGATTAGAGACTATCCTGCGACCGTAATCCCGGCGGAGCCGGAGATTAAACCGGACCCGAGCCCGCCCCCAGCGCGAAGGCTCCCAATCTCCTCTCTGCCGGGGCACAGGAGGAGCGCTGGGGAGCGGGTGGAGCGACCGCCCTGCATCGACCGACCCCTGCCCCGCCCCGCCCCGCCCCGGCGGGACCACCGCTCCTCCTGTGCGCCGACTGGGCATCGATGCCCCACCGGGCATCACCTCCCGCAAGTGAATCAACCCCCCCCCCCCACCTGGCATATCCCCCACTGGGCATCAGTGTCCAGGCAGCGCTGCCCTATCTGGCATAGGTACATCACCAAGCAACCCCCATGCACCGCACATGGTGCCTGCACCGGGTGTCTGTGCCCTCTAGGCATGGTCACTGTACTGGGCATCCCTATTCTGCCAGGCATTGACACCCCACCGGGCACTCCTACCTACAGCAGCTGAGGCTCCTGCTGGAGGTCAGTGGCTGCTTCCAAAGCAGGGCTGGGGCAGTCATCTAATCTACCTGAGGGGCTAAATCCAATATGTGTTGAGTGTGAGCACAGGATTTCCGCCCCCCCCCCCCCCCCCCCCCCCCGCCCTTAGACAGGGACAGGTCACCCAGCAGTACTCCTTCAGTGAGATTCTCTCCCCGGCCTGGGAAGCTCAGGCTGTTCCCACGTTAAACCAGCCCAGCTGGCTGCCCTGCTCATGGTGCCCACTGCCCTCAGAGCACTCACCCCAGCATCTCAGCACTCTGGGAGTAAACAATCCACGTGGAATCATCTCAACAAGACCAAGAGCAACTGGGACAGGCCAGCCCCCTCCTCCAGTCTCCATCAAACCTCCCCATTTGAGCTGAAAGGTGTCTATTTTCATGAAGACACAATTCCTCATAGAAGTTCCCCAAAGAGGAAATTTCTCCCAAGTACATCCCACATGCTTTAGGGAGAGCCATGAGCTCTGGTGAGTCATCAGCTGTGTCCCCAAAGATTCCCTGTCCCTTTACAAGGTCTGTCACCCCTAAACTACCTCCTGCTCCTCTGTCCTGCCCAGCTTTTACTTCAGAGGAAAATTTTGGGGGTCCACGCTTGAGAGTCCACCCACCTCCCATGCTGAGCTGCAAACCCTGCCCAGCTGCTGTGCGTTGGCAGAAGGGCTCCGCATGCTGCGTGAAGGTTTTATTTGTGTTCTGCATATCTTTCATAAATCCTTGCGGAGCCTCGGGCAGCCTGGGATGGAAACGGCTTTGCCAGCAGTGAGAATCGCCATCGGGAGAAGAGGCATCCTCTCGCCTGGACATCGAGGGATGTTAAATATTCAGTGGCGGCTCTGCCCTCACGCTCCCGGCAATCCCGCGGCTCCTGTTACTGCCGCTCTCCTTTGGCTGGAGACATACATCCATTAACTAATTTCTAATAACAGCAGCATGCGTAAGTGCTGAACCAGCGCTGGCTGGCACGCCGGGAGACTGGAGGCAGCCAGGTTTGGCAGTGTGACGGGGGAGCCAGAGGCACCCAGAGGATGGGCATGGCTGGCCTCAAGCCATCAGCTTAACCCTTTCCCTGCTCTGGGGAAGGCGGGTGCAGCCACGTGGCACCTGTGGAGAGACGTCCCGGGATGGGTGGCAACGCAACTCACCAGGGTTGTAAAAGGCAGCCAAGAGCTTCCGCCCTGTAAGCAAACACAGCACAGGTGCTGGGCACGGGGACAGGCAGTGTGGCCCCACGGCACAGGGTGCAGCGACTGCCGTGGGGTAGTGTGCTGGAGGACCTGTGGGAAGGGATTTGTGGCTGTCTGCTCCTTCCCAGCCTCCAAATGCCCTTCCCCTGCAACTGGCACAAATGAAGTCTACTTTTTACTGTCCCATCTCCTGTCCAGCATGGGACACCCCTCTCCAGTGTTTCCACTTTCCAGGTGGGCAGAGGACATGCACTCCACCATGTCAAACTGAAACTTTGTGGAAAATCAAAGCAGTGAGGAGAGGAGGAAAAGAGAGTGAAGATGCCCCCCAACACTCCCAAAGCCTGTCCCAGCATCCTGCAGTTGGCACACAGTAGCTGCAGGCTCGTGCAGCCGGGCTGGCAACATAGAGAGGAGCCATGAGAGGGGTGGGCTAAGGTCTTCCCTGCTCTCAACTCCCTGAGCCCTCTGGTGAACAGTGCTTCCCCAGTGCAGCTCTGGCCAGTCTCACCAATGGCTCCGGTGGTGTCAGGGCTCCAGTGGATTGCAAAATTGCAGTCGTGTGGTTTTCTCCAGCTGGCTGGAAAGTTTGACGCTGGATTCCCGTATGTGAGGAGCCTTCAGGGGAGCACAGCACAGCACGGCTCATCTCTCCAGCAGCATCCTGCCTAACCAATGGCAGGGAGCCGAGTGCCAGAGCCCTTGCCCTCAGCACACCTCCATGGGGTTTGACTTCTCACCATTTCCCCCAGCCAAAAGCTGCCCTATTTCTTATCCTTCAGCCGTGCTTCGAAATCAAAGATTAAAGTCAACCCATAAAACCCCTTGGCCTCAAATGTCACAGCACGGACAAGGCCAGCCCAGGACCCAGGCACAAAGCACTGGGCGCCATGTATGGCCAGGACACGCTCTCCTTGTCATGCTCAGCTTCCTCCTCCAGCCCCTGAGTCTGCTGCCTGCTGCTGCCTGCCACTGCCTGCTGTTCCCAGAGCCCAGATGGCAGGAAGATACGGCAGAGATAATGGTGAGATTTGCAGCCCAAGCAGTGTTCCCCCTGCCACCACTGTGACCTCTCAAGCAAGAAGTCTTCTGGAAATTGCCCTTTCCAGGAACATTCCAGTGGGTGCCTCTGGTCCCCATCACTGGGCATCCCACAGACACAGCACTAGCACATATAGGGGCTCCAAGACCCCTACTGCCCTCTTGACCCCATAACCATGAAGCAAGTGAGGCACAAAAGGAATGCTGACTGTAAGAGGAGAGGGATGCCTGTGGCCAGCAGCATGGGCTGGGAGGACTGCAGAGTGACACCTGCCCGAGGCCATGTCCAGGGCTGGAGCCTTCCTCCCCCCAGCCCTCTCTCCCCAGGAGCACCCTGGTGCTGGTAGCCTGTGCCTGGACGTGGAGGTGGTGGGGAGCAGCTGGTGGCCCCCTCCGTCGCCCTTGACCGCCGCCTCCCTCGCGGCACATGCTGTCATGTGGCAGGGCACAACAACAACACGGGCTAATTGGTTAATGTGATTTCAAAACATGATTTGCAATTATAACTCACCAGAGAGCATTCAATGATCCCGCACATCGGAGAGTGGGTTTTTCTCCTTCGTTTGTTCCTGGAACCTCGAAACCAATTAAATTTACAGAAGCCAGAAGCAAAGCACTGCTCAGCAGACCTGAAGGCTGAGTTATCTCTGTGCTCAATCACCTCCCTGCCAAGCCACAATCTGGGAACCAAGGACTGGCAGACAAGCCCCAGGGTAACCCCGACGCTTCTCCCTGCACCACTGAGGGGTTTGGGGGGACTCACTCAGGCTCCCCCAGCTCCAACCCATCAAGGACCATGGCTGCTTGGGAGCACTTGAGGACAGGAGAATGCCCTGAGACATAAGATGTGGGAATAAACTGTTCCTGTTGGCACAGAGAGACTGTCCTTTCAGTTCCCTCCAGAGGTGCTGGCACCTGCTGGCAGCCTGCTCACCTCTGCCACCCACGCAGGACAGCCATGTCCCCACCATCCCCACTGACAGCACCCACAGCCCCACCAGGGACAGGGGCTTTGTTTCTGTGGGCTGACCATCCTGCAGGAAGGGCTTAAATGTTGTTAAGGTAATTAAGCAAGGACTTTAATGCCTTTAAATGCAACTCAAATGCCTTTCAAGCCAAACAAACCCAAGTAGTAATGATGCCCCTTGAAACACTCAGCACCCAGTGCCCAGCTCCCCTGAGTCTTGGCTTGTTTCCCCAGTGTCCCCAATTTCTGGGCTCTGTTGCTCTCCACATCCCACTGGAAAGCCAGACATGGGGCTAGCAGTATTTTCTCTTGGTTGGGCAAAGAGATGTTGAGTGCCACTAGCTGCTGGAGCAATGATCTGGCAATTATCCCTCAGGATGGTGATGTGACTCCACTCTGCAGGGGGACCCCTGCTCACAGGGGAACACTCCCACGTGCACAGGGAGTGCTCTCTGGGCTAGGAGCTGCCTTCCGTCAGCTCCCCAAGCCTCAGGGTCCTCCATGCCACAGGGAGCTCAGCATTCCACACTGCAGCCACCAAAGCTTCCCGAGGACAGGGAGGGAGTTCAGGCAGCTGCCAGAACCTCTGAGGAGGCACAAGGTGATTCCAGCAGTGCAGCATAGGGCAGTGAAAGTAAATGTAAGGCAGTGTTGGGGGGGTCTCCAGTCCCTGGGGAGGGGCTCTCCTGTTCATCTCCAAGCTTCCTGCAAGCTGTCAGGGAGTGTGGAGCTGGCTGGGAGGCCCCCAAGGGATGCCAGGCATACTGCCCAGGGCCTGGGCAGCAGGGTGGCAGATGGCTGGGGAGCTGGGGACCAGGAAGCAGGAGAGAGCACCTTTCAGCCCAGACAACTGTAGCATCCTTGTTTAGAGTTATTTATAACTGGGCCAAAAATGGAGACGTGGCCACAGACATGTCCCTCCTCTCCCCAGGGTGCTGTGGTCGATCCAGTGCTGACCAAGGAGCAGATATGGTCTCTGCAGTCCCAGTGAAAGAGCAGCCTGCTCTGACTTCCTACAGAGGCACCCATAGGGCTGTCCTGAACCCCTCACTGGCTGGGGTGACTCAGTCCCAGGGCTAGACAGTTCACCACAGGCTCCTGTCGGGTGTGATCCAGCCTTGAGAAGGGGAGTGGATAAAGGCCCTTTCATGGCCCATCAGGGAAAAGGGTTCAGTGAGAGAAGCACAAAAGGACATGCTAGCACTCAGGACTGAGGCTGCAGTGCCCCACAGCACCGGGGTTCCTGAGCTGCCACAGTGGTGGGATGTGGGGTGCCTGTCCCAAACAGGTGCTGGGTCTTGGCAGGTCCCTGCTTGGCACCATCCAGCCTTGTGTTTGGGCGGACTAAACCTGGTGCTGTTTCAGGCTGGGCAGTGCTGGCATGGTGGCCCTCTCCAGGGTTGGGAAAGCCCTGGGGCAGCTGCCCCTCTCCCTCCCCTCTGAGCTGGACAACAATTGGCTGCCTGAAGGACGCCGGCCTTGATCCGCATCGCTGGCCGTCCCCAGGGCCGAGCAAACAGAGAGGAAAACAGCCCCAGCCGGCTCCTGCCGCTGCCGGCACGCAGCCAGCCCGGCACCCCCAGTGCTCCTGCCCCTGGCACCTCTGTCACCCAGCAGAGCTGGCAGCACCGCTCTGCCTGGTGCTGCCAGTGGGCTAATGGTACTGAACCACCTGCCCCACAGCCAGGAGTGAGCCCAGAGGCTGCAGGGGCTGGGCCGGGATGGGGAAGCAGAGACCAGGATAAGCACCCACCATGCTGGCGGAGGGGCTGCCCGCAATGGGAGAACCGAGGCACAGCCAGGATTGCACTGAGACCACTGGCCCTGGGTGCAGGGTCGTCCCTCTCTGCCCAGTCCAAGGGTCAGCTCGCCCAATTCAGCCCTGTTTGCTATGGGGCTGGGCCAGTCCCTAGGGCTGCAGGCTGGCTGGGGCCAGCTGGTTGGTGGCAGAAGGCCAGCACAAGACCAGGGCACGTGCCATGGCCTTGCCTAGCCACCTCACATGTTTCCCCCACATCCCAATTCCCTGAAATCTTTTCCCACCAGTAGAGCATGATGCTTCACAGAAATCCCCCCAGCACCCTTCCCAGAGCTCTCCTATTGGAGAGCCACCCAGTCCCACCAGATGCCAGGGGAATACCAGAGGCCAGCTCCAGTCCTCCCCAGCACATCCGACACCACCCAAAGTCCTACCACTCGCTCCACAGCACTTCTGGGACCCCCACCCTGCCTGTGAGCAGCAGGAGCCACCCGCCACCAGCAATGGGCTCGGTGGGCTGCAGAGAGCACAGACGAAGGCTGGGATGGGTATGGGGAACGTCATCACCATCAGGAGCGGCCACCGTGGCACAACGGTGGCACAACGGTGACACAAAGGTGACACAAAGGTGACACCATACCAGGGTGGGGATGGGGATACAAGCCCCCAGCTGCCCTCCCGGCACTACAGCTGTCCCTGGGAAGGTCAGACCATGGGTGCCAGGCCACGGGCGGCTGCTTCAGCTCCGCCGGTTCTGCCTAGAGCGCTGCCCGCTCCCGCTCTGCCGCCGGCAAGGTCAGCGCAGTGCTATGGCAGCACCGGCCCCCGGCATCCCCCAGCCGCCGGCCAGCCGCTCCCGGTTCCCACCGGCTGGAGGGACGGGCACGGCGTTGGTGACCCCACAGCACCCACGGGACACGGCCACCCCGTGACTCTGTGTGCCGGCGCTGCCCCCGCCCGGAGCACCGGGGAGCGCGGCGGGCACCGGCGGCGAGCGCGGAGCCGCGCGGCCGAGACCGCTGCCCGACTGCCCCCTGGCGGCAGCCGGCGGCACAGCAGCGCCCTGCCCGCTCCGCGGCCCGTGCCCGCCCGCGGCCGACGGCCCACAGATAACTGCTGATTGATTATTGATTATTGATTATTGATTACTGCTTACTGCTTACTGCTTACTGCTTATTGATTATTTCTTACTGCTTTCTGTTTATTGCTTACTGCTTATTGCTTATTGCTTATTGCTTATTGCTTATTGCTTATTGCTTATTGCTTATTGCTTATTGCTTATTGCTTATTGCTTATTGCTTATTGCTTATTGCTTATTGCTTATTGCTTAT
>VZUI01032672.1:0-12211 GCA_013401135.1 Cettia cetti
GTTTCCCCGCTCGTTTCCGCCTCTGTTCCTGCGCGCTCCGCCCCCCGCGCTCCCCTCCCGGCCCGGCTCCCTCCCGCCCCGCCGCCCGGTGTTTTTTCCCGGCTCCGTGTGTTCGCTGCCGTCCCGCGGCCGCCTGGAGCTGCAGCCGCCGCCTTTCGCCGCTTTGCGCGTTCTCCGCTCGGGTTCCTTTGCCTGCGGGCCGTTCCGCTCGGTCCCGGCCCCGTGGGTTCCGCCTCCCGGCTCGGCCGGGCCCGCCTCCTTTCCCTTTGCCGCCGCGGGCTCGGCCGCCGCCTCCCGCGCTCGCCTCGGGGCAGCCGGGCTTGGGATAAATCAGCCGAGACTCCCTTTTCTTCATGCGGGAAAAGCCCATGCTTTATTTGCACAGCTCATTTTAGTCAGTTTGCACAGACCTCTATTGGCTGGTAGCTTTCTTACCACAGTTTTTTGTGAGATGGTGATTTGAGATCAAGTTGGTAAGATTCAGGTTGTTTACATTCTTTGTTTATGAGTTCTCACTGAACAGATCCTGTTGTTTCCACAGGTGCGCTTATCTTTTAACCCAAGACTAGGTTGTTGTGCTAACGATCCTTATTATCCTTATCATACCAGGATTGTTGCAAATTGCTTAATTCTACTTAGAAGAGATATTAATTGAATAGAGCAGGCCTGATTTGATGTGCTTCTCTGTCCACTTTCCACAAAATAATGCTGAAATTTTATTGGTTTATTAATTTTATTGCCTAATGTGAGAACTTGCAACATTAAAACTTCTCTGCCTGAGACCTCAAGCAGCCACATTGCTGCAGGGTGAGAAGTTACCATGTGCTGGCAAATCCACAATAAATATCTATTTGAATGCTCTCAGCCTGTGGCAAATGCAGTGTAATTCAAGTTAGCATGAAAGAATGCTAGGCAAACTCAATTTATTTTACATTTGCCATGGGCTAAAAAAAATTCACAGTGGACAGCTGCTGTAGATCAGTTTCTGTATTTATGAAAACAATTCTTTTGTCAGTAGGACTGGTGTGGAATCAGGGAATAATCAGGATAGAAATCTGTAATTCTGGTCTTGCAGAACACAAGTATAAAAGTAGTCATCATTCTCTCAGTGTGAAATATTAAATATATTCCATGGGAAGAAAAAGATCTTTGGAGAAGCATTTTTTTGTGGTGAGTATTAGGTTTTTTAACTGGAGCCAGAAGAGTTCTTACATTGCCAAGAAAACATAAGAAAAACAAACCACACAGACATCACTTTTGACATTCAAATAAAATAACAGATTTATAAGTGTAATGAATGGATTTGTATAAAATACCAACTTTTCCTTCCTGAAAATCAATGGAAATGTGCCAGTGATTTTACTGGGAGCAAAGGTGCATTCTGTTCAGTGTCTGTTTCTTGGTTCTCTTTAACTGCTCAGCACTGCACAGCCATTCATTTCAAACAGGCTCTTGAAGCTGCAGCCTCCTGCAGTGTAAAAATAGAGCAGTTGTCACCTTCCTTGCTGTCATGCAAACACATTCTTAATGAACAGATCAGACAGACTATTCTATAGAAAAGTTCCTTGATGTGAGGCAATGTAATTTTGTTTGGAGGAGGCCACAAAGATGGCTCAGAGGGCTGGAGCACCTCTCCTGTGAGGACAGGCTGACAGAGTTGTTCAGCCTGGAGAGAAGAAGGTTCTGAAGAGACCTTATGGCATCTTCCAGTACCTAAGGCAGACCTCCAGGAGAGCTGGAGAGAGACTTACTCCATAGGAAAAGGGGTAATGGTTTTAATCTCAAAGAACAGATTTAGTTTATGTTATGAGGAAGGAATTCTTAGTTTGAGAGTGAGGGGACACTGGGACAGGTAGCCCAGAGAAGGTGTGGATGTCCCACCCCTGGAAATGTTCAAGGCTGGATGTGGGCCTGAACAACCTGGGACAGGGAAAGGTGTCCCTATCCACAGCAGAGGGGGAACTAGAGCATATTTAAAATCTCTTCCAGCCAAAACCATTCTGTGATTCTATGACAATAAAAGAGATTTCAGCAAAAAAAGCCTTTGGCTAAACAGTTTTTCTCCTCATGTTTTTCATCTCCTTTCTGTACTGTACTCACAGTGAAACTTTATGATGCTCAAGTGTGGATCAAATTTTCAGATTAACTGATAATGTTCATCTATCACAGCAGGCACATGCAATTCTTAGGTGTTGATCTCTTCTATAAACACGTATACAGGGGATATTGTGTAAGTATACCAGAAATTAAAGGAGGTTTTAAATACTATGAACAAAAAGCTGATGTGGTTAGAGAGACAGAGAGGTTAAGAACATGAGAAATGGCCCTCACCTTCTGCAAAGCTGGCAGGCAAATTACTGCTGGGCACCACCACGTGCTGTTGCCTGTAAATTATGTTTAGATGAAAGGTATTTCAAATTCAGCCAGCTCAGGGAGTGGACAAACCCAGTTCAAGCACCTAGGACTTGTATATATAGCATACCTCTAGTCTCTCTGCCTTTCAGTTTCCTAGTCTGTATAAAAACAATATTATTTCATTAAAATCCCTGAATATTTGCAATGGAGGAGCAAAATGTTCAATGAAAAAAAGATGATACTATCCAAGAATGAGAAGATAACTAGTAGGCTGTAGAGAAACAGTCATTTTTCTGTCTTTTTCTGCAGCTATTTATCATTTAGTGTGTGACAGCTTCAGCAGGACGTAGACAGTCCCCTCTAACTGCAACATCCATAAATGAATGTTAGCAGTGCTTTCCTGGGTACAAAGATTATCCTCGAGCAAGGAGCAATGATGACTGAGATACCTCACCTCCTGATGTGAGTGAATAAGCTATTTGTCACTTGAAGCCAGGGCTGCTTGGGAACATCATGCAACACCAGGGCTGGGGGTTGGGAATGGAGGGAAATGTCTTGCTACAATTTAATTTCTAGTCCACAGAGCAGGGGAAAATTAAGTAAACCTGCCCTTTTCAAATTTTCTGTTGGAAACCAGGAGGCTGTTTTCACCTGCTGCAGGTTGTATTTTGCAAATTCCTACTCGTTTGCCTAAATATTCTAAAATAGTCTTTAAAGGACTCATGATGCAAGTTTAGTCCTATGATTTGGAGTTAAATTTGAAGACAGTCTTAACTAATAGTTAATCATGATGATGTGGTGGCTGGAAAGTAGAAGATCTGAGGATTTTATGTTTATGGATTTCACATCTATTTCTTCTGGTACAGTTTAGTATAAGGCTCTGGCAAAACCAGGATACTGAAAAAGATGATATCCAACCTTGATTTTGTGTGTTTTTTTCTCCCTGAACTACAACATAAGTCCTTTTCACAAGCTACAGTTCTTCACAAACTGCTCTGGTATAGATCCTTCTCTGTGGGTCCCAGTCCTTCAGGAGCATGTGGCTCCAGCATGGGTGTCCCATTTTTCCTGCCAGAAAACTTTCTCCTGTGTGGGCTCCTCTCCATGGGGTCCCCCTCAGGCTGCAGCCTCCTTCATGGCACCTGCAATTCCTCCAGATCCACCTGCTCTGGTGTGGGATCCTCCAAGGGCTGCTCTATGGAGATCTGCTCCATTGTGGTCCTCCATGGGCAGCAGGGAAATGTCAATTCCATCATGGTCTTCTCCAGGAATCACAAGGGTGGTGCTGTGGTGGCAGCTGGACCACGTCCTCCTCTCTGTCCAGCATGGGTCAGCTCTGGCCACTGCTCAGACCCTGCCCAGCAGCCCCAGCCAGACCCTGGGCACCTTCACCCAGCACTCTGCAGCCCAGTGATGCCCTGCCTTAACAGTTCATCTGACTGAAAAGCATGGGAATACTTGTGAAATAGGTTTGGGTCTGCATTTCCAAACACATTTATGCCGGTGAAAATATAAAGATGAATTCCTTCCTTTAGGGTAACAGAGAAGAGTTCTTTGCTGCAAGATAAACACAGCTTAAGCCAGTGTGATTATATCTTAAGATGAACAAAAGCAATGAAATGTGGCCCTATATTAAATGAAAAATTCTCTTGGCTAAAATTTTAAAAATATTCTAGGGACAAATCTAGAACACTCTTGACATTTTTCATCCTGCCTCACCTCAATGAACAAACCTTCTGTCTGCCTTTGGTGATCCTCAAATATTTATTGCCTCTGATAGTGGCTCTCTAAAAAGCAGATGATCATCTCTTTGGGACATGTGCCAGACTAGCAATATCCCAAAAACTTTAGTACCTAAGCCTTATGAAGTGTTGCTGGCACTGGTGGCTGAGGCACTTAATTTAATGAGATGGGCTTGCCATTGCTGCAACTGCTAAATGTGTTTTCAGCAGAGCCAAGGAAAAATCTAATTCATTAGACCTCTGACTGTGTTCAACTATTGTTACTGTGCTGCAACGTTTTGAATATAAATACAAAAGGCCCACAGAAAGCAGTATTTCATTGTTTGAATTTGCACATATTGCTGAAGGCCATTTCAGTTCTCCTGCTGATGTGTTGCATTGCCTTCCTGGCTGCATAGCATATGATTATGTACCTGATGCCTATAAAACTTTGACAGAAAACACAGTTGTTACACTATGTAACTATTGTCCTCTGTAATGACAAGTGGCAGCACACTTTTGTAGCATGGTGACTTGTCTCTGCTAATGCAGAATGTCACACAGTTATAAGAAGAAGAAGAAAAGCAAAAATAATAGGGCCATCACTAATAATTGAGTCTGAAATAGGCAGAAATTTAGATTAGGGCCTTTACAAAAACTCATCAGTCCCCAGTACATGTTTTGTCTTTATTTCTTTCATAGAAAAAACAGATATGAAGGAAATTAGGACTAAGACAATGAGGAATTAAAATCTGAAAATTTATGCTATTGAATAGTATTAGCCTATAGCACTTCTGGTTTAAGATATGGTGTTTCTTCATACAGCAGTACAGTATTTCTCAAATAATGTGAAAATATGTCAATTCTAGATTGAATTTTGTTAAAAAAAAATGACATTTCTTACAGATTCCCATACCATCCCAGTCATAACTGATCATACCAGCAGAAACTTTAGAGTACTGAACTCTACCAGAATAGAGGGTGAATTATGTGAACTGTACCTGCAGCTTTCTCAATTTATGTCACATTTCAGCTGGGTAGTACTTCATTTTCATTTTATCTGTGGAAAACCAAGGGCCAGAAATTCAACATCATGTCTGAGGGGATGCAAGAATTGTGCAGCGACATTTCAGTAAAATCAAACCCCAGGCCTCCTCCTTCTTCCATGTTGGCAGAACTCCCATTCCTACCCCTCTAATCTCCCTCTGATCTGGGTTCCTTCCCTTGCTTGCTCAAATGGTCCTTATCATACCAGACACTTGACAGCTCTCTGGAAAGTGGTGTCCAAGGAGAGAGATGACTCCCAGAAGTCACCACAAGACTCCAGAGTCCTGTGCAGCACCAAAATGTTGCAATTATTAAAGCTCATGTTATTGTTAACTGTGGGGAGGAATTGGTTGTTCCTTCTCTGAAATCTTCATAAATGACTCAGTTTCAAAATTTCATCTCTGTATCTTTAAGCTAAATTCTCACTTCTGTCTCAGACTATATGCAGGCTATGGTATATGTATATTGTATAATGTACTCTTTATTTCCTGTCCAGCTAAACTATTTAGAATAAAAATGCAGAAAAAAATCAAAACAAATAATTAACTTCCACGTCCCTGAGATCTGGTTCATGACACCAAACTTTATTCCTCTAGGCTTGGAGATCTCTTTTTTTGTTTTAACAGAGGCTGTGGCACTGACTATGAATGCCGGAAGTGGCACTGCATAATGTGTTTATGTTCCAGTGTGAACATAAACTCTCTTGTTAAAGAGTTCTATCAGCAGCAGCCTCATGATTTTTCCAGTGCATTATTTGCACGAGGTCCTCAAACCAATCCCCCAAAGAAGGTGCACTGTTCTCAAAAAGTCCCTGCCTAGTGAGTAACTCTACAGAAACCATTTCGTGGAGACTTCTATGCTTTCTCTTTCATTTTTAACATTTACACTGTATCTTCTGTGATGTTGCCTTGAAAACTTAAAAGCTTCCTGATAATTTTACTATTCAAGCCTCTCAGTCCAAACAGATGTACGTGAAAATCCACAAATTTAAACCTCAGAACACTACAGAGAAAGACCTTCAGGTCTGGTTCAATGGTGAAACTCTTGACACTGCTACAACATTGAAATGATAACTTTCTCAGCACTGTACCACGGTGGTTTGTAGCTATTAGATATCTTCCTTGGAATTAACCTTTGAGATTCATACTCCCTCTCAATCCCTGATTTAAAATATCATTGAGTTTCACAGTCAGTTTTGAGACACACTAAAATGTTCTGCAGCAATTATGAGGGGCCAGAGTTGAACAAACTTACAGAATGTTAATGAGTTTGCAGTGGTAATTATTTTTAATTTCCTTCCATCTCATTAGGTGGCAGCTATGTAACCTCACCATGGAAGGTGTTTGTCTACAAGGCCACACATTTATTTCTCTGCAGACACTAATGAACAGACATGTCCACAGCCTCTGTAGTGCTCTGCTTACAGCAGTTTGCCTGTTCCTTTGAACAAGAGGAGTCTGGCTCTGACCCTACTCACACCAAAATTAACTGCAAGGACATCACAGCTTCATACAGTTTCCAGTGCACCTTTTTAAAAATAACCAAAAATAATGTACATGTGTGCAAATAGCTTAACTTCTGTTTCTACTGTGAAGTTTTTTGAAGGCTTTTACTTTTGCTTACCACTTTAGAAACAAAGAGAATGGTCTCCATTCCCTGTTCACACAGCAATATAGAAAAAAGGGAATGTTCCTCTACACTTGCCTGCCTTCTATAAAAAGTTTTTATTAAAGTTATTAATTATTAATGATCATTTTAAAAAGAGTCAATTTCTCATGTGATTAGAAGAGAGAATTTCAAATGTCAGAAAAAAGCAATAACAACAGAGGTTTGTTCTGTGTGTCTGCTGATTGCTAGAGGAATTCATATGTTGTTATTTACTGAGGAAAAAACCCAAACCCAATAGAAACCAAACCCACACAACCTAGCTTTGGTTTAAGAAAGAAACATAACATTGCAAATTTAATTCCCTAGTTATAAAAACAGTTAATCTTTGTAGGACTAGTACTTTTTAATAAATCCAGATTAGAAGCTTCCTTATAAAAACATACACTACAAAATATTTCTAATTTATAAAGAAACTTCTTCTTTTTACTTCTATAATAAAATGATTGTTCCATCCTGTTGTTAAGGCTGTTTAAGAGTTCTGGCTTTCAGGTGCCTGAAATCAAAATTATTCCTATTTAAATTATACATCATCAATGACAAAGTTCTAGATGCTATCTAATAGCTCTGCAATATCTAGCAACCTGTGATAAAATACATGTAAAATTTAGAAATTTCCTCTGCTGTTTTTTAATAGAAAGAAACTCTTGGACATAAAACTGTAATGAAGTATCATTAGGCTCTCTTCTTTCTGTCCAAATAGATGCTGACTTCTTTATAATTTCTCACTTTTAAGAAATAAATTCTGCAGAATAATTGATCAATTTATTTCATGTGTCTTTTTTTCTTACCTGCAAGTTTTACTTTCTTTCCACATATTTATTTCTGACATTTCAACTACTTAGAAGGAAAATGTATGCATCTTATCTGTTTCATATTGATAATATAGATCTATCTGGTGCTGGTCTTCTGCTCATAATTGAGCCTTAAAGACACTGTTTCTTTTCATTAAAATACTTTCTTCCCTTGGCACAAGGCAGTGAATAGCCAAAGGCATTGTCATCTCAGAAAATATCTCTCCCCCTAGATATCATCTAGAAAATGTGGATTTTATCATGACCTGAAGCATTTTGTCAGGCTCTAAACTGTTTATCTTAGCTATATTCTTTAGCCAAAAGTTCCTCCTGCTTTGGTGTTCCTGCAGTATGACATGACAAAATAACCAATGCTCTTAATAAACCTACATTACCAAACCAAAATGACATATGTTCCTTTTTATCCAAAAGGCTAAATTAAGTACTGCAGATTAGATTAGTGTTCACAGCAACAATTTTTCCATTCATTTCTGTGCAGTTGGGGTAATTAAGAGAAAAGAGGAGCAATAGGTGTCTGAACTGCTGGAGTCAAAGACAGATAATGCAAGAAAGAATCAGAAACGAATATTACCATAAAAATGCAAATTAATTCAATATCATGTCCTCTATCCCTCATGTAACATGAGTCCATGGCATTCAATTGGTTGTCTTCAGGGTTTAGGAGAACAGCCTGGTCTATTTTTATGACTTACATGATCATATAAACATAATTTACCAAAATCATTCATTTGCAAATAGAGATCACAAATAAATCTAAACTCAAAGAAATGTTTCACTGCTCTTCAAGTCAAACAAAACAAAAAAGAGAGTGAATTTGGAAATAATTTCACTTTAAGTAATATCAATTATTATATGCATAAAGAGACTTAAAGCTTGCCCTGGAATATGAAAGAAGTGTGCAAAATGCAGTAAAGCTTCCAGGTGAAAGGCTGTAGGAGAGTTTGCATTAAGGATGGAAGATTTCACAGTTCAAGCAGCACTCTCTCCTTTGCAAATGGGTATTTTTTGTTATTACCTTACAATTGTGTCAGGACTTTGTGTATCAGCACAGCTTGAACTCATCAGCAGCTAAGCTTGTTATGGATAATCTTATTTATTCTACCACCTCTCTGCAAGATAATCACATTATGGTTCTCTCAAGGGCTGATCACCTTGAATCCTCCCAGGACCTGCAACATGCACAGAGGGAGAAAGGGATGTAGAGATGAAAAACCCAGCTAAATGTTGTTTCCCCCCTTGATTAGAATGATTACATCCAGACTGAGAATTGTAACTGCTACTATTAAATTGGCATAGAAATTTAATATGTTATGAATAACACTTCTGATATTGAATGAACATTTACATTTTCTATTAAAAGTATAGAGAGTATATTAAAAAAACACTCTTATCTGTAATGAGCTAACAATACTCCCAAAGACTACAGAAAGGATTTCTGTAAGAAGACCAAGATAATATTTGCCCTTCAATAAGGCACACTATAAAAGGGGATACTTCCCTCCAACCTTTTACTAAGTGCATGAAAAAAATGCAATTCATTTTTTGAGTAACTGAAAACTGGACATGGAAAGGAAGTTAATGGAGTCCTGTTGCACATTTTGCTCAATGCCCAGATAGTTGAAGAGACAGAATTACCTATTATTTCATCACTTGGAGTTCTAATCTACATTGGGTTTAATGCTATTAAGTATTGGGCTTAAAATGATCTTCCACTGGCAAAGAGATGTATTAATGTGTTCCTTTTTATAGAATCCAGTATTATGCACAAAAATATATACAAAAAAGCTGTTTTGAACGTAACAGCTTTTTTTTTTTCCAAAAACATGCCAAATAAAGGTATCAGAGCCTGTCTTTTTATATACTTGGAAAACACTTCACAAACCAAGTCCAAATTAATTTTCATCCAGGGAATTCATATCATCCATTAGGACTTCCCTGTGAAGGTGGACTTTGACCCTTGGAGTTGTTTGATCCTATTTGAGCCAATATGATGACCAAATCAGTAAAATTAAGCAACAAGTCTATGTCTTCATTGTGCTCTCAGACTGATTTTCCTCTCCCTTGTGTCTATTAAGACTGTCTTAAATACATCAGTCTCACCACACACAGTTCAGTATTTTCCTATGTTGCCAGTCAGCAGAAGTTCTGTGAAATATGGAACCAAGCTCTGTCTTCAGAAGAACTCATGTTTCAGTAGAAATTTGGTGTCCCTGTGGGCAGAACATAACCCTAAATGCCAGAAGCTTTTTATTTGGCTGTATTCTTGTGTGACTCATGTGGATATTAGTTTGTATTCATAAACATCAGATACTTCATTTCCAGCTATATAACTGCTCCTTACATAAGCACAAATTTTAGCACACCCTGTGCACTCTGGAAGGTGATTAAGTGTGAAGTGCTATTTTGAATTTCAAGTGGATCCTTCTGAATGAAGTACAACAGGCTGTTTGATTTGGTCCTCCCTTTTCTCCACAGAGAAGAATTTTTAGGGTTGGAAAAAAAAAAAACCTGACATGTCTTAAACCAGAAACAAAATCAAGCTACAGAATTTTTCAAAAGATACTTTGTGATTTAGATGTAATTCTTTTAATGTTTCACAGTTTTCATTTGTGGCATAGCTCTGCTGTGATACATGGCAGAAAAAATGTACAGTAATGAGATTGTTATGATTTACTTTTTTCCTAAGCATTTTCCAGATTTAGAAAAATATATGTAAAAATTCACCAAAAAAATTAATAGAAATATTATTTATTAAGGAAGGTAAAAACAGACACTTATACTAACATGAACAGCATGAGAAAAAACACATTTTATATTTGAGTCAAAATGAATTAAAGAAATGAGATATAGTCAGTATAAACCAGGATAGCTTTACTTCACCCTCCTCGTGCTCAAACATTTTTAGTCTTTCTTCTCATATTTATAGTTCCTTATTGTATTTTCCACATAACCCTCCCTTCATTTACAATTTGGGAGGGTTTGTAACCACTGGCAAAGGGGATGGTCTAGGGAGCAGGTCCTATTCATGAGGCAAGATAATATGACTCTCCTAAAATTCCTAGAACAGAATTACACAATGTTTAGTTCTCTAAAAAACCTTTCTGGATCAGAAAGGAAAGTAGGATAGAGGATGGCTTATTGGACTCCCAAGGTGTTTGTTCTGGTGTAACCAAACATTCATGTATCTGTAACAGTAAATGAAACAAAAGAAAACACTGAACAACTTACTGGTAAAAGCTTCAATAAATCAGGTTGAATAACAATCAAACCTGGTATAAACCAATTTTGACAGCAATAAATTTAACAAAATGAACTCAATAGAACTCTGCCCTAAAAAGACTTTATATTAATAAAATGTAGCTCAATTATTGCCACAGTAAAACAGAAGGTACACTTCAGAAAACTCAAAGTTAATCATTATTAATACGGAATACAACTGTGATCTAAATAAAACTGGAATAAAACATTATCTAAACTTAAAAATACTGAAACTTAGCGGACATGAAATTTACTGAATTAACTTAATAGAACTTGGCCTTGCTCAACTTGACAGAAGGTAACAGAGCCATTGGATCTTAACTGAAAATTAGCACCTTTAAAAGTTATAGATATGACAAGATGTAGCTGGTTCTACTCTTATTAACACAAAAAGAAAATGAAAAAGTGAATAATCCGTAAGAGAAATAACAGCACGATGGTATACTGGAGGCAGAAAAGCCACAACAAGCATATTAAACTTCTAAGTAATCTAGTTATGAGAAAAACCCAAGGCAACTGCAGATTTCACGGAAAGAGAAATTTAGTAAGACTTTTTAGAGAGCTGGGTTACAAAAAAAATATAATAACGTGTAATATGGCAGACTGCTGAACAGCTGAGTAGCTTCTCACGATTGATTTTGTGTAATTTCTGGCAAATTTGTTAACATTCTTGTTAAGGAAATCAGACTATGTGAAAAACTTTGACAGGTAATAAAGCACTTCATTTACAGCTTTCTATCTCTCCAGCAACCGTAAAACTGAACAATTAGAATTCAGTCAGAAAACAAAATGAACTTTAAAACACAGTATGTAAGGCTTCATTAAACAGAGGTGCTCAGAAGCCGCTCATCGCTGGAGCGGGGGCTGCGCTGCCGGCAGGGCAAAAGGAGAGGGAGGGAAGAGAGAGAAAACCCCGATCGCCGCCACCTTGAGCCGCTGCGGGGGAAAGGGACCGAGCAGCGCGGCCGAGCCATGCTGAGATCCGCAGGGAGGAGACCCCGACCACCCGCGGGAGAAAAACAGACGGGAAAAGCAAGACAAAACCCCTCTGAGGGCCGCGTGTAGCGGAGGGGGCGGGAGCACCGCGCCCGGGCACAGCTCGGCTCCGCTCGGCCCGGCAGGAGCGGCACCGCCGCCGTCTGCGGGAAATGTGCGCCGGCTCCTGCCGTCTGCAGAGCTCGCGCGTTCCGCACGGAGCTGCCAACCGGCCCGGGGGGTTCCGGAGGATAAAATCTCACCCTCGCGGCCCCTGCCCGCCACCGCGGCCCCTGCCCGACACTACGGTCACCTCCCGCCACCGCGGGTTCCGGTGCAGCGGGAGCCGCCCCGCGCCGCCCGGGGACACTGTGT